>KV417352.1:19249-63169 GCA_001630345.1 Calocera viscosa TUFC12733
TGGGCGAGCGAGAGGACGGGGAGAGGGGGCGAGGGGATGGAGCGACGGGGACGAGAGGTGGGATTAAGAGCTCGAGCGCTGATAAAGCTGCTCAGCCTTGCGGGCGAAGATTGCAGAACGAACAATGAAGAGGAGAAGAGTGGCCGAGCAAGATGGAGATATGCGATGCGTGCTCTAGAGGGAACCGATTGATGCGCCCACTTTTCAGTGTCGCACTCTTCAGGCACCCGATGGACGAGAGCCCTTGCCTGCGGGATCGACAGACCTGGGATTTGCCCCAATCCGCTCCCTTCCGCAGGCGCGTGATTTGCGGAGCCGGCGAAGGGAGGTGCGGGAGCGAGGAAGGGCAGGGGGGGGAGTGGGTGGCGAATGGGTGGCGAGAGTGTAATTCTGATACTCCGGAGCCGATTCGGACTTGAAGTTCAAGTTGTCAAGTCACCTAGTGCAGTACAGAAGCGCTCGCCGAACCTTTGTTCCCACCATTTCCTTCTCCTGCACTGCAGATCCCACCCCTGCCTCTGCCGAAAGCGCCATGGCACAAGCAGGCCCCTCTTACACCGCGTACGCCCCTCCTCCTCCAGCCCTGCAGCTCCCGAACATCCCGAACATCCCCCTTCCAGCCGGGTGGACAGAACATCTCGGTACGCCCCCCTCCCCCTTCTTTCTCTGCTAGGCAGAGCGAGTAGAGAGAGAGAGAAACTGACCCCCTGCAGCGCCCAACGGCGTACCCTACTACCACCACGCGACCTCTAGCAACTCCAGCTGGGTAAGACCCGAGAACCCGCATGCTCTCAACGGGCACAAACTTCTCAAACCCAAGTCGAAGAAACTCAAGTCCAAGCCCAAGGCGGAGAAGGCCGATGGGGACGAGGAGGAGAGGCCGGTGCATAAGACCCGCTTGGGGGATGGGTGGTACAGAGTGCGCACCAATCGTGGGAACGTCTTCTTCCGCCATGCGTCCAAGGGGGTTAGTACTTGGGACGTACCGGAGGAAGTGAGGGAGGTCTTAGAGCGGCTGGAGCGGACGGAACAGGAAGGGCGCACTGCGAAACGGAAAGTCCGCACTGAGCCGGAGCTGGGAGAGGAGGGGGTGAGGAAGAAGGCGAAGGTGGTTGTGGAGGAGGAGAGGGATGCGGATGCCCCTGCACCGACTGTGGAGAAAGAGGAGGAGGAGGAGGAGGAGGAGGAGGAGCGGGACGAAGCCGAGGAGCGTGAAGCGAGGGAAGAAACCGAGCGCTGGCGGGTTGCTGCTGAGGCCGAGGCTGCGCGCGCTGCCGCCGAAACGAAGGCTCTTCAAGCTGCCGACCAGCGCAAACGGGAAGAAGCTGCCGCTGCTGCCTCTGCTCTACCCAACGTCTCGCCCGAAGAGGCGCGGGCGCTCTTCCGCTCCTTACTGCAGGAGCTGGACATCAGCCCGCTCATGCCGTTCGAGGATGCCCTCCCGCTGCTTGTTCCGGATCGGAGGTACGCGCTCCTCCCCAGCGCTGCTGATCGCCTGGAGGTGTTCAACGACTACTGCCGGACTGTCGCGAGGGCTCGTTCTGCCAGAAATGTCAGCGGAAGCGGAAATTCACCGAAGCTGAGCCCGGAGGAGGAATACATGAAGCTCCTGCGGGAGGACGTGATGAGCACGCGGACGAGCTGGACGGACTGGCGTCGGCGGTGGAAGAAGGAGAGGCGGTTCTGGGGATGGGGCACGGAGAGGGAGAGGGAGGGCAGGTTTAGGGAGTGGCTTAGGGTGCTGGGGGAGCGGAAGAGGGGGGAGAGGGAGGGCGCGGAGAGGGCTTTTGGGGAGATGCTTAGGGAGGGTGGGGTGGAGGGGGGGAGCTGGGCGGAGGTGGGTGCTTACTGTGGTGTGGTTGGTGCTGAGGGCTGATTGTGGGCAGGTTAAGAGAGGGTTTGCGCGCGATCCGAGGTACGACGCGGTTGGATCGTCGTCCCGCAGGGAAGAACTGTTCAACAACTACCTCGCCTCCCTTCGCGCGCCCGCCCCTGCCCCCGCCGCGGGAGAGAAACACGAGTCGAAGCTTGAGCGGCAGCAGCGTGCGCTTCGCGAGCGCGAGTCGCACGTCAGGGAAGGGCTTCGGCGTGCGGAACGGGAGGCGGAGGCGAGCCGATCTCTCCTCGGGGCTGAAGAGGGGGAGCGCGAGTTTGGCAGTCTGCTCGTGGACGCTGTTAGGGAGCTGGACATTTCCTGGGACCAGGCGCTCAGCACTCTCCGGCCTGATCCCCGGTTCACCCGCAGCAGGCTGGGGCAGGCAAGGCAGAGGACGATGTTTGACCTTCACCTTGCTGCTCTGAGGCGGAAACACGTCAATGCGCTCGAGACGCTATTCGAGGCCCATGCGCCGGAGCTCAGCACGCCCTTTTCTGCCTTGCCAGCAGGGCTCGTCACCAGCCTGCCTGCTACGAAGCTTGGCCTTTCCCCCCGCTCGCTCGAGAGGGAGTACGAGCTGTGGCAGGAGCGCCGGCGGGCCGCTGCGCGCGAGGCGTTCGACGAGATGCTCCGTGAGAACTCGTTTGTCACTTTCTGGGGTCGGGCACGGAAGCTCGCCCAGCGCGCGGACTCGGATGCCAGTGGTGGGCTCGCGCAGGGAGTCCTGGAAGAGACGGCGGCGTATGGGGATGAAGAGGAGTTCGTGAGTGAGGAGGCTGATGGGGCTGGGGGACTGGGGAGGAGGGCTGCGGAGGTCGGGCTGGGGGAAGTGGAGATGGTGCTGAAGGGGGATAAGAGGTGGAGGGCGTGGGAGTGGAAGAGGGAGGAGAGGGAGGGGTGGTTGAAGGATTGGTTGGAGGGGATTAAGGCGCCGGGGAGGAGCGTGCATACGGGGGAGGTGTAGCGCATGAGTACGAGAACCTAGGTGTTCACACCGGCCAGGAGTACGCACTTGAGAAAATAACTTAATTCATTGACTAATGATTCATTGATTCCGACTGAGAAGTATATCGAGCTGATTGATGGTATTATGAGATACATAGGAAGTGGTAAGAACTCTGCTCAAGCCGTGTCAGGGCTGCGCGGCAGCCGGGTACATCTTCTGCATCCTTGCGAACGACGGTGCACTGCTCGAGCCGGTCGATCCCCCGGACGCGTGGTACGCCGGCAACGGACTCCACTGCACCGGACGAGAATACCCGTACCCGGTGTGCACCCATCGCTCGCCCTGCTTCTCCTCGCCGTACCCGGCCGAGCGCTTCTCGTCCTCCGTGTAGCCAGAGGCGGTGCGGCTCGGCCCGTTTGGCGAAGAAGGGGACGTGGCGTACGGCACTGCGTCCCCTCCGAGCTGGTACATTGATGTTCGAAACGAGCCTGGTGGCGGGGCGATGATTTCGGTCATGGGCGGCGGAGCGGGCGTGGGCATAGGCGGGAACCAAGGTGCTGGCTCGGGAGGCGGAGGAGACATCATCCCGCCTGGTACGAGAGAGACGCGATACTCGGATGTGCGCCGGTTTCGTCTGCGGCAGAGAAGCACGAGGGCAAGTAGGGTGAGGAGAAGGACGGCGCCGCCTACTGCCCCGCCTATGATGGCGCCCAGAGGCGTATTGCGAGGAGTAGAGGTCGCCGTGTCATCGGATGGGCTTGTAGGTGAGGCAAGAGAAGGTGAAGTCGAGGAAGGGCTGGGTGTGCGGGTGCTCGTACTCGTACTCGTGCCTCCGCCTGATATCGTTCGCGATGAGCTATTGGAAGACGTTCGCGTGGATGATGTAGTGGAGGCTCGGGAGGATGAGGTAGAGGAATGCGTCGTTGGAGTTGATGCGAAGATGGTTACGGATGATATCCACGACGTGGAAAGTGCACTTCGAGATGCGCCGGTTACGATAACCCCGATGGCCGTCCCGCTCACAACAACAGGATGTGTCGCAGTTGGGGACGTGTTAGGAATGCCTGACGAAGAAAGTAAGACCAACGGCTTTGTATTTCAGGAACGTTTTCCTTACCGTCGAGCAACAGCTGATCGGACAGCATGAGGTCAAAGTCCTGCGCCGACTGGATCATTGCATACGGCGGTAGAATTGCAGCTGGGGGAAGCGCAAAATCGGCAAAGCCTATTGAAGGTGACACGCTATCGCACTCTTGAATATACGACTCCCACGTAATCGCTGGATATCCTGTAAACCAATCAGGAACATCAGACTCCGGAAATAGACCGAGGGGGGCTCGCTCACCGAGACAGGAATGGCATCCGGACAACAGTTGGTATTGCACAGTCGTGCAGTAGCACGGAACGTCTAGCACCAATGGCTGTTGTACCACATACTTCAACCCCACTCCAGTTCCGTCTGACGTAACCGTGAAGTCTTCGGCAATGTCAGGCGAGCTATGGCGAGGCACAATAATTCCACTGACTGCCGTTATAGCACTGCCAGACGATGTTTATTAGTCATCCACGCGGAATTCAACGCTATAAAAAACTCACCTGCCCCATCAGCTCTGCAAACAAATAACACGGCGATTGTCCTATCACGTTACCTAGCCATGTGTTCTGAGTACAAGTGACATTATCCTGCGGCGACGGTGAGCGAATATCAACAAGACCTGTCAGCGGAGCACTGACAACAATTGCCCCGAGTGCACTGAAAATCCCAAGGCAAGCGAGAAGGAGAAGAGCCAGACCATCCATCGGGAGAGCTCAGAGAAAGCGGACGGGGAGGAAACCCCCACGATAATTCGCACACCAGCCATATAGCCTGAACCCCAGCTGGCCTTAAAAGGACGTCGTCGAAACAAGGGATGCTTGGCCCTAGCTCCCCGCGGGCCACTTTCTTCTGATCGGAGGCTGTGAAGAAGCTCTGGGCACAGCCTCTCGGAAATGATAGCCTCACAACACACCGTGAAAGCAATGCTGCAAGCTCTTCTACCTTTGTTCTTCCATGGCAACAAGCCTTCCTCCGGGCCTTGACTCCATGGTTATGAAAGAGAAGTATGTGGACACAAGAATGTGACCCTGCGGGCGTCAAGGCCATGCACAATTCCAGGACAACGGCTTCCGTTGTGCCGCCGGATTCATTCGGCAACTCAGTTATTCCACATTCGGAGTCCGATGGGAGAAGATGGTGAACATGAGCAATCTCTTTATCTCATCCATCGCAATGCAATCGTTTTGTACGAGGACAAAGTGACATCGCGTGATTGCATTACCAGAATTTTCTAAACGTCACGTTTCCCACGAGGAAGATTGCCAATCTACCAGGTTGTCCGAGATCGCTGAGATGACTAGTGTCGCCTCCAAGAAGCTGTGAACATATTCGGAAGTGGTGCATTCATGTGTGAATTGAGGTTAATGGGTACATATGCAATCGACTCTACGAAGATTCGCCATCATCCAGCAATACCACAGCGCCTTGACCCCGGATCCTGGCAATATCCACCAATGAAGGATACGAGTGCCCTGGTTGACGGCTCGGTTTCCAGACAAACTTCTCCCGTCCATGGCCAGGGTCTTGATGCCGACGAGAAGAGCTTGGGCCAGCAGGAAATGACTGTGGTTGGGGGCTCCTGTTGTGAGGAAGTGTCCCACGTCGGCTAAGCTCTTCATACTGTGGCGGCGGAGTTCCCCCTCGTGAATAATTCAAGGTGGCAACTCGGTCGAGACCACTGAGTGGGGGCTCGCGTGTTACGGGAGCTCGGACTTGCTCCAGTGTGGCATCGCCGTGGTCGTGGCGAGCCCGCTGCTCGCTCGGCTTCTCCGGACCACTCCGAATGTTAGCCGAACCCCAGACGTACGGCAATGCTTCCTCTCTGAGCTGATGCATCGATGACCGGATCCAGTTTAACGTTGCATGGGCAGCGGTGCCAGCGCCCGTCTTCGGACGCGTGGCCGGCGGTTCCATGCCAGGTCGGAACCACGGTGCCGGATCGGGAGGCAACGGCGACCAAGGTGCTGCTTCGGGGAGTGCTGGTAGAAACGCATTGTCGGAGGCAAGGGAGACTCGGTACTGGGATCGGGGTCGCGGCCGGTTTCGTTTTCGGCAGAGGAGCACGATTGCTATAAGGATAGCAAGGAGAAGGGCGACGCCTCCCACTACTCCACCTATGATGGCTCCCAAAGGCGCGCCACTGGGTGAAGGATTATCAGATGAGCCGGTCTGTGAGGAACGGGATGACGCGGTCGGCGAAGTTCCTCCTGCCCCGTTTGTGCTGTTGTTTGTACCAGCACTTGGGCTCGTGCCTGGGCTTGTCAGCGCTCCAGAATTGGACGTAGACAATTGGGACGAGGATGAGGTAGACGATTGCGTCGTTGACGTTGGTGCTGCAGTTATTCCAGACGTTAGCCAAGAGGTGGAAAATACATCCGAGGCTGTTCCTGGGAGAACAGCGCCGACGATCGACCCGCTCAGCACAACAGGAACTGTCGCAGTTGGAACCGTATCCGGGAGGTCTGGGGTATGTCAGTCGTCGCAACGATAGCTCAGAAGGCAGTTCGCTCACGATCCCAAAATATCTGGTCCACGAGCGTAAGGTTGAAGTCCTCCGTGGTCTGTAGCATAGCGTATGCGGGTATAATTGCGTCTGCCGGCAGCGTAAAATCGGTGTATCCTACGACAGGCGACACAACATGGCACGCCGCAGCATACTCATCCCACGTCTCAGCGGGGTAATCTGAGCCGCATCGACATCAGACGCAGCAAGAGGCTGAGTGCCTGAACACGCACCGAGACAAGCGAAGCAAGCGGACAAGAGTTGGTATTGTACAGTAGTGCAGTAGCATGGGATGTCGAGACTCACTGGACCTTGTCCAGTATAGTAATTAAGGGCGAGTGCGGTACCGTCCGGAAGAATTGTAAAATCTTATAGATAGTCAGTCGAGTTGGATCGACGTTCAGCCATTACGCACTATTATTATAGCACTGATAGATGATTATTAGACAATCAAGTACAAGTTGCAGCATGCATTGCAAGGCTCACCTGCCCCATCAGCTCCGCAAACACATAGCATGGCGATTGTCCCGTATCCGAATCGATCAACCACGTATTATGCGTACAAGTGACGTTAACCTGTGGTCGCGTGAGCAGCAAAACCGGATAACTGGAGGGTTACTCACAACAATCTCCCCGAATACACGATGAATCCCCAGGCAAGCGATAAGCAGAAGAACCAGACCATCCATCGCGAAACTTCATAGAAAGTGGATGGGGAGGAGAGCCCCGCGACAACTCTTACGCCAACCATATAGAGCGGCACACGACTGGCCTTGACAATAAAGAGGGCGGTCGCGGCAAGGGACGGTGGGCCCTATATCAGCTGTCAGCCCATCGGGCCAGTTTGTCCTCCTGTCCGGAAGCGCCGCACACAGCCTCTCGGCAGAGTCGGCACCCGACAGCCCTGGCGACACACCGTCATGGCCTTTGTCATCTTACAAACGAAGCAACGCTGTAAGGCCGGCGCCCAACCTCGAGCTTGGTGTGCTAGAACCAATGGGGGCGCAGGGATTCTGCTGGCGTCAATACCGTGCATGACTCTCCCTGGCAACGGCTGAGTTTTCGTGCCGCTGGATTGATTCGCTGGCGTTACTTGTTTCGTATTTCGAGCCGGCTCGAGTGCCATCCATGAGCAAGCTCTTTGTGTGCTCCATCATAGTAAGGAATAACTGTGCAAGCACAAACCGGAACCTTAGGGAATTCATCACCATGTTACCTGTATTGGCGAGTGATATTTCTCGATATGGAATGATTAGACTGTACATGCTGAAATGGAATGTACATGTGATCGACCTTGGGTCCCTACAAAGAATCTTTACAGTAACCGCAAGTCAAGTCCTGATTCTCGCAGCGTCCAACAATGGAGGATATGAATGCCTGGGCTGCCGATGTAGTTTCCAGACGACCTTTTCCCTCACACGGCCGTCCTCCAGGCGGCCGGAGGTGCTGGCATGCGCAGGGAAGGATTGCGTATGATTGCCCCCGGCCCGCACAATTGTTCCACACCGACTCAAGTCTGCATACTCCGGCGGCGGCGTTGCTCCTCGTGGGTAGCCAACAGGGGTCGCTGTTGGTGATGAAGAGCCGCTCAATGAGACGCGGTAGTCAGAGACCGGTGTGTCGTTGCCGTGAAAGAGCCATGGGATTGGCGTGGGCAAAGCCGTCGATCTGATAGACAATCTGAACTTGTCCGCCCCGCGCTTTCTTCGCCGCCACAGCAAGTACTGCAGGAACAGCAAAGCGAGCAGGATCAGAGCTCCTCCACCGATCGCACCTCCCAAGATAGGTCCCAGCGAGGGAGGTGCCGCTGAGTTCGCCCCTATCGTAGGCAACACCGTGGCTGGACCTGTTGAATGCATTAACCTAACCGACTTGCTTAAAACCTGAAAGCCCTCTTACCCGTGGGCACAGAACAGCCCGTAATACCACACCCGGGCCCACTGTCGTAGGTCGAAAATCTAAATGTACTACTCTCGGTGACGCTTCCGTAGGACGGCCCAGAAAAAGGAGTGGGAGGGTGTGAGGATGAAGTAAGCGATGGCGCAGAGGAGGATGAGTCCGAGGTTGCGGTGGTCGAGAGAGAGGATGGGACAATTGTCACTTCGAGTGTCACAGTTGGCCCTGTGTCCGGATAGCCTGTCGAAAGGGTCAGAAGCACACCTCTCGCATGGTCAAACAACCTACTTAAGCTGGCGATATCTTCCGCCACAGAGAGTGAGAAGTTTCCCACGGCTTCAAGCATTGCCCATGCTGGGATGCTTGTGTTCTGAGGAACGGGAAGGGGAAAATACCCAACAGCGACATTGACGCTTCCAGCAGAGCAGCGCTCAGAGTAGACATCCCAGGACATCCAAGGCAGTCCTAGTCATGGGTGTTAGGCGAGACAGAAATATAAAAGCTGGAAGCAACAGATACCTTGGCATGCAGAACAGGCCGAAAGCGCATAGTATGTGACAGTGGAGCACCAGCATACCACCGTGTTTGGGGCGCTCTCGTATCCTGCCAGGACGGTCGCGGTCGCCTCCGGATCCGGCGCTACTGTCACGGCGCCTACATTTGCTGTAAAGGAACAGTTCAGAGTGCATTCTTACGATTAATGGTACTGGACCACGTACAAATTCCTGAACATTGTGGCTACGTATACGGGTCAAATTATTGTAAGCAAGCATTGAAGCTCAACTTACTGCCGTCATCAAGTCAGAGAACACTTGGCAGGGCGATTCTCCTCTATCATTGTTGAAAAGTGTGGGTATCGCAGTGCAGGCCGACTATAGAAAGTGGAGTGAGATCTTCAGCGATGATCCTCAAACAACAACGTACATCTTGTCCAAAAGCGCGTGGTGCGCATAGCGCGAAGAGCAGCAGGAATAGTAATACAACGTCAGCCATCAAGGCAGCCCGAGGAAAGAGAGGAGATCAAGGTCCGTAGTCGACCCATGAGCAGGCAAGAGCGTCTCGCGCTATATGTCTCGCCGACGACTGGCTGGGTGGAAAATCGCTCCATCACCCGTCGACGCAACCGTCTAGCTTTTCTTTGCGTGTAGCACAGCCATCGAGCATGCTTGCTCGGTAACCGCGCTCAATATACTTGCGCACGCGCGGGCCGGTCTTCTCTTTGATGCGTTATTGTGGAGAGCGCCATCACCAGAGCCAGTCGAGAGTAAGGGCCTGGTGCCACTGAGGATAGCAGCTTCCACCGGCGTTACTTTGCGGTCGCTCATCGGAATCCAGTAGAGCCCGACTACAAGGGGACAAGCACCATTGAATGCATAGTGGTGTTCTGCCACCATCGTATACATTGGGGAATTGCAGGCATCAGCCCTCTTAATGCTCCAGAGGATGACAAAAAGGTTCTAGCTTGCACCGGAGACTTCGGCGGCACCATCAAGCGGCTAGCGGAGGCAGATAGAGGCAGATTGGGGCTGACCATAAAGGGCAGGTCTCGAGAATATCCAGGTTCCACCCCTCGCAACAGTATAAACACCACAGAGGATTGATGTGGTGGATGGATGACACGTCGGGAAGATGTCTGCGAGCAGCCTCGAGGTGGGAGAAGAGAGAAACAGCGTTTCTGCACGTGCTTCCACGTGTTGCTTCCCGTGCCTCGGAGGCAGACGCGCCCTGGGACGCGTCTGGTCTAGCGTGTTTTTGCCCCCATCGTGGTCCAGGTCCCGACCCTCGGGTAAGCAAGCTGGGGTCTCCGACCGCATCGACAATCGGCATAGACGCTATCTGCCTATTGTCTCCTCGACCGTGGGGCACTCTTGTGATACCCCGAGCTTGCTACGACAATACCACCTCAACTTGGTGGGTCGCCATATTGTCGTCGCTCATTGTCTCTCTGGACGACCGCGCACCTTGTCAACATTCCACGTTCAACGCTTCCAATTCGGGTCGAACAATAGAACCGCACCATGGCCGCCATCGCTGATCGACCACCGCTCCCGCTGTCCGACTCTTTCCTTAACGATCTATCCGATGACGAATCCATGGAAATGCCCGCATTCAACTACAACTATGACTCGGATGGTGACAATGAACCATCACCTCCGACAACCGTGGAGCCGGTTACAGCACTCGCACCAGCTGCGGTTGCCTCCACGTCAGCTACGTCAAGCAAGTTTCAGAGCCAGTTTGGCAATGCTCCGGAGGACGTACCGAGAAGGAGTCCACCGAGCTGGGGCAAGGAGAGTGGGAAGCAGTACGAGAAGCGCACACCGGAGGAACCACCGGCAGCGAGGGCATTGGGCTCATCCGTCACTGTTCGCGCCCCCGCGGATGTGGACGAGATACGACCGTATTCGTTGAGGCACAAGGGGCATCTGAATACGAGCGAGACGTCGATACCGGTCAATGGTCTTGGCATCAGTGGTTCCAGTGATGTGAGTTCTGTCATCTGCGCACATGTATGGTTGCTGACACCTGTAGCAGCCTCCTCCAAGGTCAATCGTACGAGCCACCACAGTGCCTTCACACTCCAATCCGTACGAAACTCCATCTTCTCGTGGTTTTCTATCCTCTTCGTTCCGCAGTGGAAACCGTCAACCTCGACTTCTCGGTGGCAAGGCGCTTCGTGTTCCGGCATCTGCCCTCCCAGCCGTGGACGATTCTCCACCTCCGGCAAGCCCTCAGGCATCTTCATCACGACGGTCGAGTCCTGCTCACACTGGAGAAAGCCCTCCTCCGCCTCCGTATTCTTCTCAACCGGATCGATCGCCGCCGACGGTCATCCCACGAGAGCAACGACCTGCCCTGCAACAACGGAGTGCCTACCAGGCAAGTGACACTCGACCAGATGGCCGAAGACGGAGCGGTGATGGCGACTCGCCCCCTCCGGTGCCGGGTCTGCCTTCCGTGCTCCGAACGAGCCCCACAGCTCGTGAACTAGCACGGGAAAGAGGATATCGACAAGCAGCATCAGTCTCGCCCGATCCTGGTGACGGTTACTACGCAGACCGAAGCACCGGTCGTTCGTCTTTAGAAGGCCGTTCCCGCTACGAAGCGTCGTCTTCCGCGCAACCTCTGTCAAGACCCCGTGCACGAACATCCCTGGAAACAGCACCGCCAGCCACTCTGCGGCGCGTCTCCGCAGACCTTCAAGGACGGTATGCAGCCCAGCTAGAGACACAGACTCCTTCACCAGAAATACCGCCTGAACGCGACTATGGTCGGCTACCGGATCGACGACATGGGCGATACGACTCTGCTCCGGCGCCTGCTGTTGCATCGCGATACCGCACACCCGTTGTCTTGGCCGATATCAGTCCCGAATCTGCTGGCTCGCAACCCTCCCCCGATACAGAGGAAAACGACAAGGAGAACCCACGTCCCCGTTGGCGATTGGGCTACTCTCCGCCTCCTGAGCGTGCCGCCGGAGCCAAGCGGGTGTTGAGAAGCTCCAAAGATTCGCTGGAACGGGAGCAAGAACTTGATGAACGAGACCACACCCCCGCTCTTCGCGAGATCGGGAACACGGAGGGGCGCAGAGAAGCACGGTTGCCCACCCGTCCGGCACCATTGCCTCCCACCGCTCAGCCACCCGCGCATAGACGGGACAGCGGATCAGGTCTGCCACCGACGGCCACAATACGGGCTAGTCATATGGCAGCGGCCCCGCCAATGTCAGTCTTCTCTCCAGGAGCAGCACTTGTAGTCCCCGTGCCAGCTCCGACACCTAGTGTGCCGCAGACGTATCATGCCAGTCGTGAGGAGGTGCAGGTGGCGCAACCCGCAAAGAAAGGGCAGACATTTTGGGTAAGACGACTGCTACCCATCCAATAACAGCGTTGCTAATATTGTGACAGGTGAACAAAGTGCCATACCAACGGTTGGATGTTCTCGGCAGGGGTGGCTCGTCCAAAGTCTACCGTGTCATTGCCCCGGATAGCAAGCTATATGCCCTGAAGAAGGTCACCTTGAACCAAGCGGATGACGAGACGCTCAACAGTTACCAAAACGAGATTGCGCTCCTGAATCGGTTGAATGGCAACGATCGCATCATCCGACTCATCGATTCCGAGTCCAGTCGCAAAAAGGGCAGTCTTGTGATGGTCCTCGAGTGCGGTGAGATCGATATGGCGAACCTACTGCAAGAGCGGAGGGGCGAGAGGCTTCAGTTCCAGTGGGTCGAAACATATTGGCAGCAGATGCTCGAGGCGGTCCAGGTCATTCATGAAGCGGCCATCGTGCATTCGGACTTGAAGCCTGCAAACTTTGTGCTGGTTCGTGGGTCTCTCAAGCTCATCGACTTTGGTATCGCCAAAGCCATCCCTAACGACACTACCAACATCCAGCGGGACGCTCAGGTAAACCACAATGCTTGTTGGTGTGTGACGTCCATTTACGCGTTCTTAGATTGGTACCGTCAACTACATGAGCCCAGAGGCTATCGAGGACACCAATCTGCACAGCGGCGAAGGCAAGCGGTGTATGAAGCTGGGCCGTCCGAGCGATGTCTGGTCATTGGGTTGCATCCTCTACCAGATGATCTACGGCACCCCGCCGTTCCATCACCTCTCAACCTTTCAGAAGATGCGCGCCATTCCTGACCCCAACCATCTTATTGACTTCCCCCCTATGGCCGTGCCTAGCGTAAGGGGAGCAAAAGGCCTCGTGGAAGTGAAGACTGCCGACGCGGTCGCAATCCCGCACGAGGTCCTGGATGTCCTCAAGAGCTGCTTGCAGCGTAATCCGAAAGCGCGCAAGACGATCCCTGAGATCCTTGCCTCGTCATGGTTGACCAACTGGCAGCGGTCGTCCTCAGCACCTACCACTGCCGTGACAATGCCCAACAAGGGCATTGAATTGCGACCCAACGAATTTGTGATGACAATTGCTCACCTGGAGGAAGTGTTAAAGCAGTCGTGCCGTTTCGGCGCTGAACACGGGATGTGCTCCGACGAAACAATCAAGCAATGGCGAACTGTGAGTGCATTATCACGTCATAAGCGGGTACTTGACTCACTGGTTCTTGCAGAGAATCTTGAGCGCCTTGACCGACGCCGATGATAGGACTGCATAACGCGCTTTTTTTCTTTCCGCCCCACCTTTCTTCGCCTTTCCGTTTCACCATGTCACCCTGCAAATATCCGGCAACTTGTACCATAATGCAATATCGAACCGTCTGGTCTCTCCTTGCTCCTGTTGTTTCGCTACGCCACGGTCCCTGCATCTGATCATACCAATCATCATGACGGGGATGTCCATACGAATCTTGTATCATACCCTCAAAATGGGAAATGCACGCTCCTTGCCATAATGAATGGACTTTTGGAACTCAAAGGCGACCACACGTAATGTATGCGCTATTGCATACACGTCAAGGTTAGAGTGCTGAGAAGCCACCTCGGAACATATGTCGCGTCCTACCCCGGTAGTGGCGGTGCATCAACGTCACGCGTGTGATTTCTTTTGAAATGGTGCTTCCCCACTTAGACGCCATCTCAAGGGAATGTGGTTTTTGCGGAATGTAAGCTTTCCAGTGTGAAAACCCTCTGAACTCTTTCTCAGGCCTGAGGGTTAGATTGTCTATGGCACGGATGTGGCCGACAATGTGATGAGTCGATTGATTATCGGATCGTCCCAAAAAGGAAGTGGCGCAAGCAGAGCCAGTTGATGCAAGGGTGCGTGCGCCTGCCTAGGGTGGAAGCAAATCGGCGGGCCACTTGCAATCCCCCTTGCCCTCGTTCCCCTCATTCCCCGCAACCTGCGACGATGAGCGCCGACCCGCCGGCCATGTCGCCCACCAACTCGTCGGCGCTGTCTGATCTCTCACGGTCAGCATCGCCTGTCATTGATAAGCCGCAGTCACCCTTCGTGCCCCAATCGCCCACCAAGCCGCCCTCATCAACCCAGAACCAGCGGGCCAACGCGCCCGCCGCTCAGTCACCGCCTCCGGTCGCTCGGAGGGAGAGCCACGATTCCGACGTGTCAGCTCACTCTGATCGATCATCCTCGCTCACAAACCTCTCCGATGAGCAGCCCGAAGCGGAAGCGGACGAAGATGGCGACAATGAAAATGAGGACGAGAACGATGGCGACAGCGACGCGAAAGATGCACCCACCCCTGAGCCAGTTATCAAGACCCCGAAGCGCTCTTTTGTCCCTGATGGCATGTGGGCATGGGCATCCAAGAAATCCAAGTCAAATTCAAAGTCAAAATCCAAAGATGCTAGCGAAGACGAGTCTTATGAAGAAGGGCTGGAGAGCGAGGATTCCATCGAGTCCTATGGCTCAGATCTCCACGACGCCAAGGGCGAGGTCCGTCCTGAGGTCAGCATACAGTCCACTGTGGATCGCAAGCCTCGTGCACGCACCAATAGCGTTGTGTCTCGCGCTCCTACCAACAGCGTGGCGAAAGAACTCATCAACCCGAAGACCGATGAAGGCTCCGGCTCTAACGACACCCCGGTCAAGTCGCCATCCTTGTCCGACATCTCAGACGTCGAGTCAGTTAAAGAGGACGAGGCAAAGCACGACGAGGATGTCGATGTTCAGATGGATGAAGACCATGGGCCTGCTGAGCAGGAAGTCGCTGCACCTGTCGTTGTCGTGGGTACGTGCATTTGATCGCGCGTCATAGATGACCCACTGATAATGGGACGCGAATATAGAAGCATTCGATAGAATGGAGGGGATGGAAACGCTCACCGCGCTCGAAGTTGCGCTGGCCATGACCCGCGATTACTTGTACAACACCAAGATGCAACACTATGCTATGGAGGAAGAAGCTTTGAACGCTGGTGAGTGTAGATATAGTCCGAACACAGAAGCGGTCTCAGAATTGTATTCCAGGCACCCATCCAGAACTATTGCACCAGTACGACGAGCTGCAGCGGCGGAAGGAAGCGAGACTGGCGATCGCTGAGAAGAAGTATCAGGCCGTCGTAGCCCGCACCAGGCGGAAACGACAGGAGGAGGCAAGCCTTGTGATGAATACTTGGAGGGTGCGTGCATTCTATAGCCTCGGTGGTAATCTGCGCTGACGTGTTACCAGTATGAGAGGGACGAGCTGCAGCGGACAATGACCGATTCGTATATCTCGGAAAAGCGTGCGCTGGAGAGGGAGAAGGCAAATTTGGAGCGGTATTCCTCGCGTACGCCCGCTATACTTGTCACCCGCATAGTTGACTTACATCTAACAGCGCGCCCTGTCACGCCGCCTATGCCCACCGAGTTTGCTGAGGAGCCGCCGAAGAAGCGCGTCAAGGTCGAGAAGCTCATTCGGTCGGTTACTGCCAAGAACGTCCGGAAGAATATCGAATCAGCATTGAGCCATCCGAGTGTGGATGGCGTATCGGCCGACGACTTGGACGCGGACTTGATTGCGATGGGCGTCAGAGGAAAGCCCGTTGAGGCTGGTCTCGGACTTCAGCCTCCCCTGCAAAATGGGCACAGGGAGCTATTGCCTGTCATGCCTCAACCTCCGGGCGACTACCATCAAGGGGTTCCTCCGCCGATGCACCAGTCACAGTTTGCTCACCAGGCGCCATTGCACATCCATCACATCCACCCACCTTTCACGCATTCGCATCAAGCACATACCTCGCATCTACCTCCTCAGTCTCAGCAAGTGATCTCCCACCACGGCCCTCCGTCGTTCTCATCCTGGCCGCCTGAGCCTCAGCCCGCCTTCCCTCCTCACCAGCATCATCATCACAATCACTTGCAGCATAACCACCCTCCGCCCCATATGCAGCCTATGCCTGGGCTTCCACAACATCTGCAACAGCAAGGTCCCTCCCAGCCTCCGAGTGGGCATAGGATGAACTATATGCCATCCCAGCCGACCACCCATACAGTATTGCAAGCAGTTGAACGGCCGCCCTCCTCACACATGCATGTATCCTCCAATGCGCAACCATTCACCATCGGTGGAATGCCGCCGCCGAATACTTGGAATGAAATCCGAAAGGACAGGGACCCGGCGATGAACAGCCCTTCAAACCACAGGCATGGCAGGAGAGCAAGTCCTATGCCCTCCCACCAGTCGCACTCACACAGGGATCAATCAATGTTCCCGCCTCAACTACCGCCACAGGGTACACCTATGCAGTCCCAGGGACCTCCCCCTGGTCCGGCGTCATCCCAAAATCCATCGCATTCATCTCGGACGGGTCCGCCACCGCCACCTCTGGAACAGCGAAGATCAGCAGAACACCGGCCATCGAAGAGCACGTCCTCAAAGCGAAAGGCTGAAGATGAGCCCGACATGCGACGTGACGCAAAGCGACCCGAGCTGAACGGGCCCTCTAATTCGCATTCTCGGTCTTTGAATGTCTCTCCACAGGAGCAGCGCAGAGATCCAGTTCGATCACTGCCATCATTCTCCATTGTCCCCGCTCACCAGCACAATACGGCCAATATTCTGAAAGAGAGGGTCCAGCCGTGGGAACAACAGTCGAATCCACAGCCAACCAACCCGAATCATAGCCATTCCCGACATGGCGCACAAGGCTCACCCGTTGGGCCTTCAGCAGGACCTACTTCGCAGAACTCCCTACCGCCGCCATCTCAAAGCCGACAACATCCTTCATCACAGATGTATTCATCGTCTGATTACAATCGGCCTCAGGCACCAAAGTCTGCCACGCTGCCCAGCGCAATGTTTCCGTCACATTCACACTCACCTAACCAGTCAATGCATCGACCCCCCTCGATGATGGGAGCCCATGGACGACCACCTTCTCCTCCACCTGCAATGCGCCGGCCCAACATCACCCCTCCTCATCAGCATACTCACACTTCGTCGAGTGCCACAGGTACTAGATCGCCTGGAAAGCCGGCCTATGGACCTCCGCTTCCCCCGCCCTCGCAGCCTGGCACACAGACACCATCCTCAGCCGGAAGCACGAACCATCTTCGTTCATCTGGCGGGCCAGAATCGCATCGAAGCGGTGGTCCCGGTCCAAACTCATCAAGAGGTTACGGGGTGCCAAAGTCATCCAGTGGACCGTCAGGGTTATCCACGATGGGTCCTCCGCTTACGTCCCTGAATTCCATGAACGAGCCGCCCAAGATCGAGCGGCCGCCGCCCTCGTCTACTTCCAGTGGTCCGGTACCACCTCCTGTGCCCGTGCCCATCCCGCCACCTACCCAACTTCCACCGGTGCAGAAGTATGGTCATGGGTTGGCGAGCAGGCTGTTCCCTAGCTCCGGATTAGGTGGGGCCCCTGCGAGCGGACGTTCTGCCAGCGGCTGAACCACCGAACTCCACTGTTGTAATTTCCCCGTTTCATATTCTTTTATCTCGTTTGTAATTGGTTCTCGGCCGGGTGTATATACCTGTAATTGACGACGTTGTGAATCAAATATGAGGGCGTTATCATTTTCACACCAGACCCTGTTGGTGGCGGTACCGTCATCTCGTGAATTCAAGGGGACGTGAGCTTTTGTGAGCCTGGTCGTTTGCTTGCACAATCCCATCTCGATACCTAGCTCGTCCCTCGTCATGTCCTTATCGAGTGTGCTGCTATCAAAAGGAGCCGTTGCCGTGGATGGTGCTCTTGATAGCATATTCAAGTCGAACGTAAGTCTGCATGTAGCTGTTCGAGGTCAAGGCTGATATTCTCTTCCAAGCCTCTCAAGCCGGCACCAAAACTTGCCGGGCACCGACCCCCGCGTGCTGCAGACGCAACTACAACCAAATCCACGAGCCTGCGAAAGGAGAAGAAGCGGAAAACTCAAGAGAATCCCGTCGAGGAGACCCAGTCGAAGAAGCGCCGTCTTTCCAATGTGAAAACCGACAAGAAAGTGCCGGCTCCCGCCGGAGAGGGACCCAAAGAGAGGAAGAAGAAGAATGCGGTCGCCAAGTCGGAGAGGCAGAAGACTAAGAAGGAACAAGGGAGAGATGAAGAAGTGGAGCCGGCTTTCCCTCAGCCGGGCAGTGCTCCTAAGCCAAAAGTACAGTCAGACATTGCAGAGGATATCTCTCCCTCTCTCGACAAGGCGGTGGAAGATGCCACAGACGAGGATGGGGATGATGACGATGACGCTCTTCCCGTGCACGAGTCCCTCTTGGACAAGACTGGGGATGATGCAGCCTCATCTAAGAAGAGGAAGCGGATCGACGAGACGCAAGAAGAGCGAGATGCCCGCACGGTCTTCGTCGGCAACATTGCCGTCACTGTTGTGAAGACAAAGGTCAGCCTTTCTATGACTAATTGCATCGATTATTACTCATACATATTCTCAGTCGTTGAGGAAGCAGTTGACCCACCATTTGACATCCTTCGTACCCAACTCTGAAGTAGAGTCGATTCGATTCCGTTCTGTTGCGTTCAAGAATCCTACTTCCCAACTGCCCGAGGAGGACGACAAGAAAGGTCAGCCGTCCGCCAAGGATCTGAAAAGCAAGGAGCGTGCCCAGAAATGGAGGAAGCAGGCGGCCGACCCTTCGGCTGGCATCGTCTTCCTGTCAGAGGCGGAGAAGAAGAAAGTCGCATTCATCAAGGGCGAGATCCACGACGGAATCGATACAGTCAACGCGTATGTGGTTTTCGCGCATCCAACTGAAGAAACCAAGGAGGGCGAGACGTCAGCAGTTTCTCCTGCGGAAGTCGCCAAGCTGGTCGTTGAAGCGGCGAATGGCACGACTTTCTTGAGCAAGACGTTGAGAGTGGATCATGTCGGCAAACAAGCTGCTGGCTGGGGAACCGCGGACCCGAAGCTCACCGTCTTTGTGGGCAACCTCGACTTCGCCGCGAAAGAAGAGGCAATCAGGTCGTTCTTCGAGGAGCTGGTGAAGACTGAGAGGGGAGACACCGAAAACACCTGGGTGAAGACTGTTCGAGTAGTGAGGGACAAGGCAACTCAACTTGGAAAGGGGTTCGCCTACGTATCCGTTGCTGTACGTTGAATATCATTCTCTCTGACCATATCTAACACGTGGATCCAGGATCGCGAATGTGTCGACCATATCTTGGCAGCCGATGCAGAGCAATTGAAGTTTGCGAAGCGAACCCTTCGCGTACAGCGATGCAAGGTCGCTCCCTCGACGAAGTCTACACCCGTGAAGGGGCCTCGTCCCTCCTCTGAGAAGGGAGAGAAGACCCATAAGCAGAAATCGGATCGTACGCCAGTTGAAGTGCCACGAGGGGATCCGTCCCTTGGCGAGCGACTAGCAGGGCTGGATAAGGAAGCACGCAAGGCAGCCAAGGCAACAGATCAAGATCGTCTTGCACGTCGCCTGGCGAAGAAGAAGGCAAGGGCGGCCTTGCAGAAGGGACCCGGAGCCGCTGATCTGGACAGAGGGAAACGAGAGCGCAAGCCGGTGAAGAACCATGGCAAGGGTACTGCGACGAAACCACGCATGAGGAGTGATCGGGCCATTGCCAAGCGCAACCAGAAGAAGTAGAGCATGGGAAATATGCGAGCAAGTGGGGTATAATGATGCACATTAATCATACCAGTCTATGAGATACATATATATCAAGCCTCGGCCTGTGTCTCTACGGCGGGAGACCGTGTCCCCGGGGGTGTAACTGCCCCGTATGTGGTTTCCAGCTCGGGTCTGGGAAGCTCCACTCCCGGCACCTCCTTGGCGCTATCCCACCCAACAGCTGAGAATGCGAATAGTACGAGTACCGCGCCAAAAACTGTCTGCAGGGTGGCATAGTGACCAAACCACATGTCCCCAAGCACAGCGAGGGGGATCGTCAGGCTCAGTCCGATCGTAACCACCAAAGGTGTCGTCTTCATCATCGCGAGCACGTATAAGTAGTCGCTGGACAGGGTAATGAACATCTGAGGGAGGAATCAGAATGGCATCATGTCTTTGATTGAGCACACACATTCAATCCCAGGGCGCCCCACGCCATACCACCATGCGGTATAGCAAACGGCTCCACGCCAGTGAAATGGAGAATAAGAGCGATTGGCCAGAGCCCGAGAGTATTGAACAAGCCCACGAATCCAAAGAAGAGCTGAGCGTTCAGCCGAGATTCATGCTGTGCACGGATCTTGAGGAATAGGACGTAGCACGCATAGAACAGGGCAGAGAGGAGCGCAAGCATGTCGCCAAGAATGACATGCGGCGAGGTGGAAGGCGTATCGGCATTCCCGTCAGAAAGGGAGACCATCAACACGCCGCCAAAACTAACATCAATGCCTCAGTCCTGCTCTGTGTTATCCGCTATATTTCTGGAACATACCTCGCTACGACGGCTCCAATCTTGGCCCACGAGAAGGGCTCTACACCGAGCGCGCTGCCAATTGCGAGTGTGAAGAAGCCTAGACGATTCTCAGTCAATCAAACTACATCAGACTATCATGCAACGTACCACTCATGCTAGCGAGGATGGTGCTGCTGGCCACACTTGTATACTCCAGCGAGGCATTGACGGACCAGTTCGCGACAAACCACAGAATGCAGAAGATTCCGCCGAGGCTGGCATGTTCGCGCACTGTTAACGGCGGCAGGATACCTTCAAGCGGAGTTGGTGGTAGGTGCGGAGGACTGAGAGAATGCGCAGATCGCGCGCGTTCCAGAGATACCCGCCGGCCCCGTTGGTGAGGCTCGGCTGCGAGAACAGAGTACTCCCCCCTGATAGATCTATGAGTTTGGTTCTGCTTTCTACGATGGGGCGAAGGACATACCGAGTGATCTCTCCCTTCGCTTTCCGCTCGGCCCATAGCTTGCCGAGCTGTGGTATAAGGTATAGAGAGAAGGTGCTCGTGTTCAGATAGGTGACCCTGCAATGCACCAGTGTCAGCGAATGCCATGCAGGCACGGTAGCAAGGCAATCTCACAAGAAAGGCTTGTTGTATCCGTCGACGAAGAGGCTCTGTGGAGTCATCAGTGCAACTCGGCCAGCTGATGAACTCCTGACTTACCTGAGTTAGGAAGTTCGAGAACGTCCATTCGAAGACTACGACGACCAGTAGGGCAATACCCAAGGCATAGTTAGCACGGTCCATAGCCCAAGTATCCCACAAGAGAATCTAGAAGCAGAATTCTATATTCGCATGTTCAGATGTGGATGAGAAAGGAGTCCGAGTCCGGGTTGCTGGTCGCGCGATAGTTGGCTGGGAAGGCTTCCGTGATTGCGAGATCGTCGAAGGGCTCACGCCACTAGAGCTGAGCAGTCCCTTACCACAATACATTACGACGATGATTCGGTTCATCCTAGTCCAAGTGAGTATTTCCACATCTTGGATACTTTCGTTCTCACATCTCTGCCGCAGAATCGACAAGGGAAGACGCGGTTATCGAAGTGGTATGTGCCGTTCGACGATGAGGAGAAGGTGCGCTCTTTGTGCTCTACCGGGGCCGACCTCATCTCATTCTGCTACTCACAGGTCCGGCTACGTGGTGAAGTCCACCGCCTCATAGCTCCGCGAGATCAGAAATGGCAGTCGAACTTCGTAGAGGTGCGTGTTGTGCTATATGACTCGAGAGAGACCAGCTCAACCACTGAACAGTTCCGTAACTACAAGATCGTATACCGGCGATACGCCGGCCTCTTCTTCTGCCTCTGCGTCGATGCGAATGATAATGAGCTCGCATATCTGGAGGCCATTCACCTGTTCGTGGAAATCCTGGGTAAGTTCTCCTGCACCGTGTGACTCAGAACGCGGCTGATTGCAACGCAGACGCATTCTTCCAAAACGTCTGCGAGCTCGACCTGGTGTTCAATTTCTACAAGGTATGGTGAGACATCGATAGATAGGACGAAGGCTGACAACGTGGATTGCAGGCTTATGCTATCCTCGACGAAATCTTCTTGGCAGGAGAGATAGAAGAAACTAGCAAGGCCGTCATATTGGAACGTCTCGACTATCTGGACCGCCTGGAGTAGGGCGCATGTCTTATTACACATGTACACTAGCTACGCTCATTATACCCTTAATGATCGACGGATTGACTGGATATCGACGATCTTGATCCCCATTCAGCCTAGAGTCAACCCGCTCACAGCCCGGTTCTACAGTTATGGGCACTCCTGCTGCGGGGATCAGACGTCCGCTAGTCTATCACAATGCCATGGCAGCCATTGTCCATTGGCGCCCGGAGCTGCCAGCAGCGCTGTTTATCTTGTACAGCTTGTCTTCGTAGAATTGAGGGTGCGAAGACGGCACTAACCGGTTGGTTGCCCGCCTTCGTAGTGACCGCGAGGCAGTGTCGCGGCGCTAAAGAAGACTAGCAGCTCATGGCTTTGGAGAATCCGCAGAACTCGGGTCGTGAACGTCAATAAATCGAGGCACAATGAGCGTTGTTTGCACACGGTGGTCGTCCGGGGAGTATTGGAGCGACAAGGACAAAGCGTTGCGTTGTAACAGTGCAGGCACGAGGAGAAGTAAACAGGTCCCGTGCTCTGCATTTCAAGTCGCGTCGAGAACGCGTCGCGACAGCGTCAACGCACACGCCCAACGAGGCTGGCTTCTGAGGCACGGTTACCTGCATACAACGTCCAGCGGAACGCTGGTTAACACGTATACAGGGCATGCCAACGGACATCAGACTGTTCTAGGTTCCATAAGCCAAGCCCCACTTTGCATTTCTAACGTGTGCGGCAATTACCCTCCACAGTCGTTGCAGCACGTGGCGCGTTCGGTCCATCGCACGCATCCGTCCTAAGTCGAACCTACACCCTAGTTCAGCCTCCCTGTCACTTCGTCCCACCAACAACCACCGCCTCGATCCAACAACATATCCTCGCCCTCGTCCGGCATTCCCTTCGTTCACTGTTACCCCTTTCTCAGCAGCATCACCCTCAGCAGCCCATCCAGGGAATGGAGAACTACACAAAGATAGAGAAGATCGGCGAGGGTGAGACGCTGCTCCCATGACATTGGGCGCTTTGTTTACCATGACGCAACACGCTCTCTTCATCTACAGGCACGTACGGCGTCGTGTACAAAGCTCGCCATGTCCAGACTGGCGATGTCGTCGCCCTAAAGAAGATACGCCTGGAGGCGGAAGACGAGGGTGTGCCAAGCACGGCAATCCGCGAGATCAGCATCCTCAAGGAGATCAGGAGTGAGAACGTCGTAAGGTGCGTGCCCATCTTGACAACTCCGGCCTCTTATTAACCCCTTTGTCAGATTGCTTGACATCGTCCACGGCGAGGCCAAGTTGTATTTGGTCATGGAGTTTCTCGATATGGACCTGAAGAAGTATATGGAGAGCGTGGGTCAGGATGGTTTTGGTCCGGAAGTTGTCCGCGTACGTCACATCTCTCTTGCACATCCCAGTACCGTTTCTTACAACATCGCACAGAGATTCACATATCAGCTCATCAAGGGCCTGTACTACTGCCATGCCCATCGAATTCTCCACCGTGACCTAAAGCCGCAGAACCTGCTCATCACCAAGACCGGCAACCTGAAGCTCGCGGATTTCGGTCTCGCGCGCGCCTTTGGTATTCCCCTCCGCACTTACACCCACGAGGTCGTCACCCTCTGGTATCGTGCACCCGAGGTCCTCCTTGGGTCTAGGCACTACTCGACCGCCGTCGATATGTGGTCCGTCGGCTGCATCTTCGCCGAGATGGCGATGCATGGTCAGCCGCTCTTCCCCGGTGACTCGGAGATCGATCAGATCTTCCGCATCTTCCGGTATGTTCAATTGCCTTATTGGTCCAGTTCTTCCCCTCACCCGACTTCAATAGCATTATGGGTACCCCTGATGAGGATATCTGGCCAGGCATTCGGCAGTTGCCCGATTACAAGCCCTCCTTCCCCCAATGGAGCCCGGTGGACCTCACCAAAACTGTCTATGGTCTTGATACCGCTGGCTGGGATCTCCTCCAACGCACTCTCATCTACGACACGGCAAACCGCATTTCGGGTGAGCTTGCTTGCAGAGTCTTCCGTGCAACTCTAGCTCACGTTCGGCTGCAGCGAAACGTGCCCTGGTGCACCCTTACTTCGAGGGCTTCCCTGAGTTTTAGGCTGTACGAGGTCCATCATGCAAGTTGTTTCCTCCGTCATGAGCATTGTATTCTGTTTCATCGAGTCTTCCGCTACGGAATGCTCGCTTGCATACAACTGCTGCGTCGCGTTCAATACTGCATCATTCACGACGGCACTCTTTTGGCTTTGTCACTCTTTTGTATTATTGATGAAGGCGCGGCGGCCACTTCCATTCTCCGCTCTCAATCTCATCCTATATACCCATCGTTGAAAAAAGTACTCGTACACATGCCTCCACTTTTGCTATTACTACAATCGCACTCGTTGCCTGGTCACTGCTGCTGTCCCTGCTGAGGCCACATGCCGTTCATCGGATAGCCAGGAGGCCACTGCATCGGTTGTCCCTGCTGGCCCTGCCCGAACTGACCGGGGAACTGTTGCGGTTGCGGTTGCTGCTGTGACTGCTGCTGCTGCTGTTGGGCCTGTGCCTGGGCAACCGCCTGAGCCAAGGAGATTTGCGCCTGATGCTGCACCTGCGGTGCTAACATTCCGAGGAAGGCGGCCTTGTTCGCAGCAGGTATTCGTGACAAGAACTGAGGCAAGAGATTAGGGTTGTTGTTGATAATGTTTGCGATCGCTTGCAGGTTCGTCGCACCATTGGGTACATTATTACGCTGGGGCTGCTGTTGACCCACCTGCTGGTGTTGCTGCTGTTGAACAAACTGCTGCTGAGCAGCAATTTGCTGTTGTTGAATTTGATATTGCTGCATTTGCTGCGGCGTTAGCTGCTGTGGTGACCACTGCTGAGCCATGCGGGGTGTGGGTGCGGTCTGTGGATTAGGAGTCGCTCTGCCTTGTTGTCCACTAATTGGTACTTGTCCGGGAACGCCCAGCCGAGCCTGTTGCGCTTGAGCTTGTTGCGCCTGCTGTACCAGCCGTTGCTGCTGAGGATTCGGAGTAGCACGGGGATTCAGTTGTGCATTCGAGGGCATCATTGCGGGTGTTGCGGCGTTCTGCGAGCCAGGCGTGGCGATTCGCTGTTGACCCTGAAGGGCTGGTGTAGGCATACGCTGTGCTGGCATGCCCGGCGTCGCATGAGGGGGTGCCATCCCTGGTGTGGGTCCGCGCTGATTCTGCATGGCTGGGGTGGGCATACGGTGCTGTGAAGGTGTCGAATTTGGAAGCTGTGGCTGAGGTTGTTGGAGGAGCAGCTGAGGCTGTTGCTGCGAAGGTATATTCACCTGGCCTGGAGGTACTGCCCTGCCCGGCACGGCCCCTCCACCGGTCAACGTCTGTCTCGCGAGAGCTATTGCGCGAGGGAGTCGAGGGTCGCCCTGACTTGCTTGCAGTATGGCACCGAGGTTGGCTCTATCACCGTCGGAAAGGGTAATTCCCCCGTAGTACGATTGTGTGTACATCAAAACAGCACGGTTGAGTACGTCGTCAGTCACAGGGCCCTGGAAAGTAGTGGCTGCTGCTGCTCTTTGTTGGGTGTTTCCAGACGCAATGTTACCGTAGAAAGCTTGTTGGGCTGCCAGCATGGCCATGTTACCAGGCTGGCCATTTGCCATCATTTGGCTCGCCACCTGTCCCACAGGTGCCATGCCAGGTAGACTGGACATGTTCGGTGCATTCGGTGTGTTGCCCATATGCGACGGGTTGGTCGCGTTCGCGAGGGCAGTCGCATAGTACTGCTGCTGCTGAGGATTGAGAGCCGCAAAATGGGCAGGGAAGCCCGCGGCCGGCTGTCCAGCCCCATCGGGCATGCCGATGCCATTCCCAATGGCTCCGGACTGGGGTGACGTCTGGGCAGAGCCGACGCTGCTGGGGCCAGGTCCTGGGTGAGAAGGTGCGCGGGAAGGTGCCGTATTTGGTTTCGCTTTCTTTTTCGGTGGTTGACTTGCGGCAGCATTCTGTGCTAATGCAGCGAGGGGAATATTGGATGAAGCAGGAGAAGGACTGGGCGCAACACTTGAGCCTGGTCGGTTCGCGGCTGCTGCCGCCGCCATAGCAGCCGCAGCTCCAGTCTGGGAGATCGGTACGGTGGGCCGTGCTGGAGGGCGGGCATTCGCCTTCTTCTTCGGGCCAGCACTCGCTGGCGTGGCAGACGGTCCAGCTGATATCGTCGTGGCTACCGATGGAGCCCGAACATTGGTATTAATAGGCGGAGGAGGGACTGGCCCAGCACCAGATTGCAGCTGTTGTCTTGCCTGAGCTGGCAGAGCAAGACCCTGTGGATAGCAATGAGAAGAAGATCCCGGTGGCTGGAGTAACGCTACGTACTAATAGTCCTTGCTGCGGCTCGGGCTTGGGAATAGACATTGCCTTCTTTGGTTTCGGTGGCGGCTTCTTCTTCGGAGCAGTCTTATCACCGTTATCGGCGGCAGTAACGACGGCAACGGAGACGGCGGCAGGTATGGGAAGTTGGGTCACGGCAGGCGGTGCAGCCTGTGGGGCCGCCAAAGTCGGTTGTTGTGCAGCAGCGTGTTGTGCAGCTTGGGCCTGCTGCTCACTTGCTTTCTTGTCCCGAGCTTTAAGCATGAGGTCGAATCGAGACACCCTGAGCATGATGTCAACGCGTGCTTCAGCAGAGAAGCGCTGGATGGACGTACCCTCGAGGAACAGCTGGCTTTCCGGCCCTAGGATCCATGACCGATAACAGCTTCGCCCGCTTCTCTCGTAATGCAGCATCCTCAGTACTATCCCCGAAGCGTTTACGTTTGGTGCCAAGAGATAAAGTCTTGCCTGATCCTTCTGGTTGTCCAGCAATCAGAGCAGCGTTGGCAATGCGAGATACGATGGGATCTGGCGTCAGGCACAGAGGGGGCGCCGTCGCCAGCTGTGGTGAACGTCAGATAATGCAATGAGATTCCAGCATGGAGACGTACCAGTATATTTGATTCAACTTCTAATGAATCCATATCGGTCATATTCGAGCCATTTTTGGTGTTGATATTAGCGATGTCGAGGAATAGGGACTCAGAGGTCGGCCATAATACTCGACGGTCCCGAGCCACATCCTTCTTCGTTGGCTTTTCCTCGGGGTTCTTGGCCTGATTGTTTGGATCGTTCACATGCTTATTTACCTCGACAATCATGCATCCTGTTCGAACCGTCAGCTAATTGCGGAGTAGAAGGTAGAGGAAGTGCATGCCTTCGTAGAACGGCACCTTCCTCTCTTCCAGCACAGCCAGCAGATCGATGGGTAAGATACGATCATGAATGCTCTTCAACAATGACTATATAACGTTACGCAGCTTTAGACTGGGATACAACATGCACTTGCGAAATACGTACGCTGAGCGCGCTGGTGTATGACAGGGGTTTCGAGTCATTGAGCGTCCAGTGCGAAGGGTAAATATGAACCGATAGGGATGGTGGCGACTTTTCATACTTTGACAGCATAATCTTTGTCGCTTTCGCCGGATTGTAGCAAGCAAGAGCCGCCATGCTGGTGAGTATAACCGGCGACGCCGAGAACTAACGCTGGTCGTCGTGCAAGAGGGTGCGTACTTCGTCTGATGGCAGTCACACGCCACTGTGCGCGTTACCTTTGGGCGCTCTTCTGCGATATGTAATCTAATCGCCGAAGGTAGAGGCTGACCGAACCCCTGTCATCAGCGCTTACGCTGCGCTCCCTCTTTGCTTATGTCGTTCACCTTGGTCGCTAGACTACAAAGAAGCAAATTACCGATACGTCTTGCTTGTCGTCCCTCCGCAAGAGTACATATACCCCATCGGCCAGCTGGTATCACCAGTCGAAAATCCCACACTCTTCCAGATCCACCCACCATGTCTGCCGCCGAAGAGAGAAAGTGGAATCAGCTTAGCAACACCATGCAGCAATTTCACAATCATTTCCGCATGTCCTGTAAATCTGTTCTGAAGGATGGCATCGTGATACTGACCGTTGTATAACAGTTGATGACCTCTATGAGGTAGGATTGCCGAGTCGATATTTGCCATGGCTGACGGGCTGCGTTTCTTCTAGACCGCTGATCGCAAACGAGTCGGTCCTTCACTCCTTGCCTTTTTCAGGGAGGCTATGGATCTCGTCCGGTGTAAGCTTGCGCGTTCAGTCACCGCTGCATTCTCTGAGGACACTATGGGCAGATCTCGAGATGCACCACACGATAGAAGAGGTATGAATGTCCAATCACACCTCGTGAAACTTCCTGACGATGCCTTAGGTTCATATATTCCCCATTCTCCAGAAGAAGATGCCCAACTTTGGGAAAGGCGCCAAGCATCGAAACTCCCACAAGGGTATTCATGCAGGCGAGGATACAGTCCCGTTGACACACGTCTGTTTCTGACGCCGCCCAAGGCCTGGACAGACTGGAAACGCTGATAAATCGCTATCGTGATGAGCCCAGCACCTACTCGCCTATCGAATTTCGTGCATGTCTCGACTCATTCAGAGAGATACTTTTCACGCATCTAGATGAGGAAGTGTAAGCGTAACCTGTTTGTGCCTGTGCTTCGGCGCTGACAAGGTCTCAGGGAGGACCTCCGTGGTGACAACCTCAAGAAATTCTACACCCTTGCCGAAGTTCAGCGTCTTCCCATGTAACGCGCATGACGGCGTTGGGGCGTTGGGGCTGTTCTCTACAGGACAGGTCGGAGGCGGAGTGAATCGTTCACCGACATCCTTCCAGGGTCAGGCAAATAGCAGGACGGAGCTTGAGATGTCTGAGGCACATATGGAGGAGACTGTAAGTTTCCTGTTTCCGTCAATAGAGCTGATGGGTCGGATTTGCAAGGGTCATCCTCCTTGGTCATTTAACATGGGCATTCGGAGCGAGTCATGAGCGTCTACAATCCTTGTATAGCATTCAGTTTGGTCCTGAGTGCCATCATCACTACTTTCTTACCGCTTGCCTTGTCCATACCAGAAGGTTTAAAGCTGCACAATAGAAGATGGACTGCAGCAAATGCCATCCACTGCATCCAACTTCCCGGCACCTCCACCATCATACCGCAGCTCACAGCAGGTTTACTTTCAGAATGTCGACCACATTGTTGAAGAACCCGGTGCTGCACCTGCGCCTAAGCCTGTACCAGATCCTACACCAGCTACGGCACCAAAACTGGCTGTCCCAACAGTTCACCCAACACTGCCTCACTGACCTGTGAGCGCTTTTCAAAGGAGAGCATTGGGATGCTGACTGTTATACAACAGTTGACGATCTGTATGAGGTGGGGTGTCCGAATTGCTTTGCTGGGACAGACTTGCTGATTGCTCCCTGTGTTTCTTCTAGACAGCTGATTGCAACGAGTGGGCCTTTACTCCTTGTATTTTCAGGCAGGCTATGGATCTCCTCCTTCGTAGGCTTGTGTCTATTTCCTTCAACTGGGGTACGGCGCAGTTGACCTCTACGGCCACCATGGCTCGAATGTTGTTGGGATGTTGAATCCAGGCCAGGGCATCATGTGCACCAAGAAGTGCACCCCCCGCATTAATATCTTAGAGGAAGCATGTGAGGGAGATGTTGGGATACAGACAGCGGTCAAAGGCATATGCAACTTGGATGGCCGTACTGTACACCATCGCTTCCGTAGCACCGCCCTTGCTGAGAAGAGTGCCTCGTTCTGGTCATTTTGTAAGCCATAAGCCATTTGAGAAGGAACTGTGGTTAAAGGCGGGCTTACCACGACGACACTGCATTGCCGCTTCTGCATTCTCGTAGGAATGGATTACATCGGCCAGGGTGGGAGGCAAGCGTGCTGGAACCATTGGGGAACAGCCCGGAAGAGGGTTTGGCAAGGAGGGAGGCAGGGGAATCTGCAAGGCATGAATGCCATCCATTTCAATATTTGCCATTGTGGTCGTGTGGTGTGCGGTCGTGTGGTGTGGTGTGGTGTGGTGTGGGATGTTGTTGTGATGAGCTGCGATGGGGAGGGCGACGCGCGAACCAAGTGAGCCTGTGACACGTGGGTCAATAGACCCGACACCCCACTCGGACTCGAGGTCTGGCGGGTAGGTCTCTAGAGCCCTGTTGCATGACAGACACTTTCATTTATGTATCTATACTCCCATGTAGACATGCCATCCATTTCAATATTGGCCATTGCGGTCATGTGGTGTGCGGTCGTGTGGTGTGGTGTGGTGTGGTGTGGGATGTTGTTGTGATGAGCTGCGATGGGGAGGGCGACGCGCGAACCAAGTGAGCCTGTGACACGTGGGTCAATAGACCCGACACCCCACTCGGACTCGAGGTCTGGCGGGTAGGTCTCTAGAACCCTGTTGCATGACAGACACTTTCATTTATGTATCTATACTCCCATGTAGACATCACATTAATACCTCTTCGAACACTGCAATGAGACGATCCACCTCTTCGACGGTGTTGTAATGAACGAATGAGACACGAACCACACCATCCGCGGCGGAGCTCTCGCCCATCAGCGCACTGCACAGTCTGAAAGCGTAGAAGTGACCCCAGCGAATGCCCATCTACGAATTCATCAATGACATCTCAGCAACATTGATGAGACCAACTCACATTGCCCTTCTTGTCGAAAGCAGCCACCACTTCTTTGCTTTGAATCTTCTTCGACAAACCGTCCTCACCCACCACGATGAAACTGATAGTGGGTGCCCGCTTGAGGCTGTCGGAACCTTCATAACCCACAATACGGACGCCCTTCTTGTAGCTGACCTCGGAGGTCAAGTATGCCATCAGCTTCTTGACCAGAAGCTCCTCCTGTGCGGCCATCCTCTGGAATGCGACATCTAGATCACCATTGGGGCCTCCGAGCGAGCGAATGTAGGGCAATACAGCGCTAGTGCCGTAGGTCAACTCGTAACCCGCACCGCCGGGTTGCAACTTCATGGCCTTGATCGGTGCCGGGTTGAAGAAGTAGTGTGCAAGGGAGGAAAGTCCGGCAATGGAAGCAAGGCGCGCATACATGACAGATGCATGCGTACCGTATACCTACCAGCATTAATTAAGCAATCTGGACTGATTGACCTCGGTAGACCACTTGCCTTGTAGTATGAGAACACGCAGTAGTCGACATCCCAGTCCTGCACGTCGATCTTCCGGTGCGGTGCGTACGCAACACAGTCGACACAGATTTCTGCGCCCATCGCTTGTCTGCGCTCTCCTTTACCACCTTTCGTCTTCTCCCGTACTGCGTTTACGACCCCCCTCACGTCCGTCAACTCTCCGAGGATGTTCGAGCAAGCGGTGAATGCCACGATGCGAGTCTTCGGCGACAACAAAGGAAGAAGGTCATCCAGCACCAGCGAGACTGAAAAAGGGTTCGCAGGGTTGATAGGCTTAGGTGCCCAAATGTTGAACTTCAAGTTGTACCTTGTCGCCAGCCGAGCCCACGGACCAGTGTTGGCTTCGTGGTCGGTCAGCGTTACCACGATCTCATCGTCAGGCTCGAGGTCTGTGTAGGCACGGGCAAGGTTCTCGACCAGCTGCGTCGAGCTGTGATACCATTGTGAGAGTGTGAATGGCAACGGAGACGGAAGGCAAGCGCACCTGCTGCCGAACACAATCTCATCCGACGACTCGGCGTTCACAAAGATCTTGGTGGCATCAACACCCATTTGTACCCTCTCAGTAGCTTTGACGGAGACGGAGTAATCGGCGCCATGCTGAACATTGGTGTTGATCAAGTAGTCGACAACCTCGTCTGCAACCGACTTGAGGCACTGAGAGCCACCCGCGCTATCAGCAAAGATGTAGTCGCCAGCAAGGGAAGGGAAGTGAGGGCGGCACTCGACAACTGGGTCCAGAGGTGCGATGGCCATGGTCAAGTTCGCTCGTCAAGCTGGGGTGAAGTTTGGGCGAGTCGCATTGCCCACCCTTCTTTATCTACAGCAAAACGTTCGGCATATATCGGTCCGTGAAACGAGCGCGCGTGGATCGGATTCGGACAGGAGACAGGGCGGAGAAGCAGGGCGCACACCTGCTGGCACATAAGCGGGTCGTCCATGACGGTCATGGTTGAACAAGGATGGACAGAGCCTATGTCACAAACTCATCCGACCACAATAGGAAAACAACGTGATGATCAAGGTGGGGAACGTTCGAAATGCTCAGGGCAGCGGTCGCAGCCTGCAACGGGATCAAATGGTCTGCCTTCGCGTGCTGCTCATCGTCGGTAGCCAGGGACGTCGATTGTTCATTCCCCACATCTTGCATATTGTGTTCTTGAGACGTCTCCAAGATGTCTGCCGACGAGGATATATCCAACGAACTCCTTGCTCTTGCTGGAGATGGTGAAGCTGATCAACCTCGCAAGAAGCGCAGACAGACCGGCGCTGATCGGAACGGGAGCGCCAAAAAACGCAGACCGTGAGGACATGCACTCAGCGGCAGCGGTCACGGTCTGACCTATTTTCAGCAATGACACCACAGATGATGACTTGGAGAGTGAGGAAGGTACAGGCCCTGTTGATCCTTATCCCTTGGAGGGCAAGTATATCGACGAGAAGGATCGAGAACGGTACGAGCAACGTCCTGGAAAGCAGCGCCGTGCTTACAAAACGACCCATCTAGCCTCATGGATATGACTGAATTGGATCGCGAAGAAGAACTGGCTCAACGTCTCGAAAGGCAGCAGCAATATTTGGATAGCATAAGGCTGGGCAAGATGCATAAAATTGCAATGGGCCAAGCCACGTCCGACGATGACGACGCGGTCTCCAACGCGGCAAAGCGTACGTGTCTTGACAACACATTCTATCATGATCTCATTCTTCTCAAAGGCAAGCACGTTGCTCCAGGAACCAACAAGACGAAGGCAAAGAAGCTCGATGAACTCAAGGCCAAGCGCGCCGCTCACGCTGCAAGGGTATGTTGTTTGTGGCCTTGAATCTCCTGCCTCCTGAAGCTCATGCAGAATACTAAGAGGGAGGAGACGAGACGCGCGATGTCTTCGGATTCTGGCTCTGGCAGCGATATGGAGGAATCCGACGAAGAGGAAGAGGGGCAGGTTACGAGATGGGATGAACACGAAGACCGACACCGCGAGAGCCCGGCTAAGGGTGAGGAGAAGATTGACAAGGCTGATCTTGAGACGGTTCGTCTCACCCGGGATCTTATTGAGAAGTGGTGCTATATGCCGAAGTTTCACGAGCTTGCGGTCGGTTGTTGGGTTCGCTTTTTGGTTGGTCCTGGTGATGAAGGAAGGCCTGTGTATCGAGTGTGCCAGATCACTGGTAGGCACCTCTTCTCTGCAAAGCATCTACGAACACCATATCAACGCATTTGCAGGCCTGACACCGGAGTCGCCCGTCACTTACAAAATTCAAGATGTGTTGTACAATCAACAGGCGCTCCTCCAGCATGGAAGTTCTACACGAGCATTCAATTTGGACCGCGTATCCAACAGTCCCTTCACAGATGTGAGTATACCAATTCATTTCGTAATCTCATGATGGCTTCAACTGCGTAGCGCGAGTTCGACCGATTGGTAGCACAATGCGCAACAGACAATGTCAAACTTCCCACGAAACATGATATCGAGAAGAAACTTGGGCAACTTGAGGAAGCCCGGCATCGCATCCCCAGTGAGGTCTGTTCCATTGAACCTTATGGCTTGCGCTCCAGCTCAGCTCGACAACAGGGGGAGATTACTGCAATGATTGCCCGCAAGCATCGCATATCTGGGAAGGGTAATGCCAACCAGGCGTATGCCGAGAAGTCGCGACTCCACCAAGAGCGTGCTCTGGCGCTTGCGCGACGCGATCAGGAAGAAGTCAAGCGGCTCGATGCACTCATTCAATCTCAAGGTGCATCGTCACCTGCACCAAATAATATACAAGATTCTCTTGCAAAGGTCAACGAGCGGAATCGCAAAGCGAATCTTGATCGCATTCGCAAAGCGGAAGCTGCGGAAGCAGAGGAGCGACGGCGTCTGGGCGGTCTTCGGCCCCCAGTTGTGCGTAAGCTACACTCTACGTACGTTGTCCTGCGTCTTCACGACTCTGTGCCACCTGAATTCACTATCTGCAGGGGTAACACGCCCGTGCTGGGACCGCAGGATATATCAAAAGAGATCATACAGCCGCTGGCGCTGGATGGCGGCGGCCTTCTGACGCCCGGTGCGGTTACCCCATCTGGTGGCATGTCTCCCAGTCCTAAAAAGGCAGCCCCCCGTCTTGAGTCAAAGCTTGCGACTAGTATCGATCTTGATCTTGGAGATTTTTAGACTGGCTTTCCCTCAAATCATCGAAAAGAGGTCCAGGACCTTGTTGCTTATCAAACACTTGCATATCGTTCGGAATTCTCATTTCTATTCTCCTTAACGCGCATGTCCAAGGAGCGTTGCATATCGAGTGAGCGACACCGGTATGCATTATTCGTACGTCAGTCACCAAACTGGCTCCCTTCAATGTAACGTTAGTAGACCTCCAATTGCCACAACAATGTGATGTAATGAATGTAGACGCTCATGACTCGCCCGTGCAGGTCGAATGATCGACGCACGAGAATCGGCCCTTCAGACCGTCACCGGAGTAGCAAAGCGGTTATTATCGGAGCAAGGACATCGCTCCGAATAGTTTGACATATTGTTGTGATCTCGTGGTCTGACTGTGTAGTAGACCAATCAATTGCTATGTTATGTTGTACAGTGGAATGGTGACATGGAACATGGCCACGAGCAACCCGATGCATAGTCTATCACGGAAATGCTCGAGGATTACATCCAACGGCGCGGAGGATGTCTCCAATAGTCATTGCCAAGGTGGCAGGAACGGGCTGATGCGGGTAGTAGGCGTTGAAAATGGCTGCGACGGTTGGCCAGTCCATTGCCTGTAGAGCGGCTACTGATGTTACTTGCGGGAGCGCAGGATTGAGCTGCGGAATGTCAATTGGACATCCATGCGGTCGACGGTTCGACATACCTCTGTTAGGTGACGGTGGCCGGGCGTCATTACAGCTTGAAATGGACCATGGTGCTGTGTGGCATTCCATGCCTATTGACAGATGAGGCAATGTGATGCGCCAGGGGCAGATTATACTCACCTTGGTTGCCATGATCCCGTTTTCACTTATCATCCGCTCGAGCCGGTCAAAGCGTAGGTTGAGGCGCTGCTCGAGGCGCTGCTCCTGCCCAAGCATCAACTGCTGTATGTGCCTGTACAGCTCCTGCTGCTCCTGCCGTCTCTCCTGCTGCTGTTGCTGCCGGAGGGTTGCGGTGACATTCTCCTTCAACTGCGGCAAGACGCGGTCTACCTCTGCGGTCACCATGGCCGGAATGTTGTCAGGATGTTGAAGTCGGGCTATGGCATCATGTGCACCAAGAAGTGCACCCCCTGCATTAATATCTTAGAGGAAGCATGTGAGAGAGATGTTGGGATACAGACAGCGGTCAAAGGCATATGCAACTTGGATGGCCGTACTGTACACCATCGCTTCCGTAGCACCGCCCTTGCTGAGAAGAGTGCCTCGTTCTGGTCATTTTGTAAGCCATAAGCCATTTGAGAAGGAACTGTGGTTAAAGGCGGGCTTACCACGACGACACTGCATTGCCGCTTCTGCATTCTCGTAGGAATGGATTACATCGGCCAGGGTGGGAGGCAAGCGTGCTGGAACCATTGGGGAACAGCCCGGAAGAGGGTTTGGCAAGGAGGGAGGCAGGGGAATCTGCAAGGCATGAATGCCATCCATTTCAATATTTGCCATTGTGGTCGTGTGGTGTGCGGTCGTGTGGTGTGGTGTGGTGTGGTGTGGGATGTTGTTGTGATGAGCTGCGATGGGGAGGGCGACGCGCGAACCAAGTGAGCCTGTGACACGTGGGTCAATAGACCCGACACCCCACTCGGACTCGAGGTCTGGCGGGTAGGTCTCTAGAGCCCTGTTGCATGACAGACACTTTCATTTATGTATCTATACTCCCATGTAGACATGCCATCCATTTCAATATTGGCCATTGCGGTCATGTGGTGTGCGGTCGTGTGGTGTGGTGTGGTGTGGTGTGGGATGTTGTTGTGATGAGCTGCGATGGGGGAGGGGCGACGCGCGAATCAAGTGAGCGTGTGACACGCGGGTCAATAGATCCGACACATGGGTCGGGTTTGCAAGGGTCACCCCACTCTGTGGACCAGGAGCTGGTGGTGTACCTGACCTCCGAGGCCAGCTACAAGAAGGCCGTCCGTATTGTGGGGTATGAAGGTTCCGACAGCCTCAAGCGGGCACCCACTATCAGCTTCATCGTGGTGGGTGAGGACGGTTTGTCGAAGAAGATTCAAAGCAAAGAAGTGGTGGCTGCTTTCGACAAGAAGGGCAACGTGAGTTGGTTTCATAAGTCTTGGTGATAAGTCATTGATGAATTGGTAGATGGGCATTCGCTGGGGTCACTTCTACGCTTTCAGACTGTGCAGTGCGCTGATGGGCGAGAGCTCCGCCGCGGATGGGGTAGTTCGTGTCTCATTCGTTCATTACAACACCGTCGAAGAGGTGGATCGTCTCATTGCAGTGTTCGAAGAGGTATTAGTGTGATGTCTACATAGGAGTAAGTTATAGATACATAAAAGGAAAGTGTCTGTCATGTAACGGGGCTCTAGAGACCTACCCGCCAGACCTCGAGTCCGACGCACGAGAATCGGCCCTTCAGACCGTCACCGGAGTAGCAAAGCGGTTCATTATCGAAGCAAGGGCATCGCTCCGAATAACCTCGATCGAAGGCAGAGTCTAGGTACAACCCGGTACGACCGTCCCTTTGAAGATGTCAGTGTGCAGGTAGTGTATGGAAAGCAATAGTGCTTACCCGCCGCCGAATGAGATATAGTCGTCCTCACACAGGGCGACGTACTCATTCTTCCCTGTCCATTTGAACACCTTGATAGAGGCCTCTTCGCCTTCTTTGGCACTCTTATCAAGCTTCCACAAGAAGCTCTCTCCACTGCCGTAATATGATCCCCCGCCCATCCTAATCCTCTCCCCAAGCCATACTCCAAATACACCGCCTCGAGCATCGCGCACAGCGAGGACGCATCCTCCCGTCGTCGGATTGGGGAGTTCGAACGATCTCGCGATCTCGCGGTAGAAGGTGTGGATGGAGATTCCGTGCTGGTCGAGAGAATAGAGGAGCGACCATGAACGCGGTAGTCGGGATAAAGGCGGTAAGAACGGTCTGATCAGCGAAGCGACTTCGGAAGTGAGGATGGCGGCAGTCTGGAAGCTTCGTCCCAGCAGCTCCACCTTCTCCGTCGCAAGCCGTCGCTTGGAGTCGACAATGGACAGATCTGAGCTCCAATTGCCTTTGTCCCAGTCAAACTCTGGCTCGTGGAAACCAGGCGCTCCAGACGGAGGTGCTGTTGGATGATGATGTGCGGCAAACGGAGTGTTGTGTGACAGAGTCGACGAGAATGATGACGCCAGGGACGGGGGGGATGGTTTTGGTGATGTTGACAGTTGCGATAATTTAGGAATGACTGGAGGGGACGTAGAGGGTGCAGGATGGGCAAATAGAGACGTAACACCGCGTGACAAGGTTCTTCGTAGGCCCTCGTACCGTGAAGGAGATTGAGACAAGGAGTACTGGCGTGCCTTGCCTGCGGCGTGTCGTTCTTCTGCCGTCGTCGCCTCGGTCGAAGGACCAGGATCGGTCGCCCTTTCCTCTCGCGAAAGACGCCTGGGATGAGAGTTGTCGGACGATGGAGATCTGCTGAGATCGCTGAGGGGTGGTGAAACGGCAATCGGAGGTGAATGCTCGAGAGGAGGCTCCAAAACCTCCCTTTCCGGAGAAGTGATGACATGGCGTGCATGCCAATACATAGGCTCATCTTCGTGCTCCATCAGTTCGCGCACGACGCGCTCCTTGCGGTCCTGAACGCGGTCGTGGGCGCCATCGAAGAAGGCCTCCTTGATGGGATCCAGCTCCGCGCGCGGCGAGTCGAAGGATGATAAAGCATGAGCGCCCAGTGGATCGAAATGCGTTCTACTCGCAACGAATGATCCGAATTCAGGCGAGTCGGGAGTTCTTGGTACTGGTATTGGGATGGGACGACTGGGTGTAGTTGAGGATGGAGACTTTGACGGTTGTTGGGGGAAGATTGGATGAGGGATATCGTGGGTAAGAAGGTCGGCGAGGTGATCTGGAGACGGCTCGCGTGGAGTGGACGATCGAGGGGTCGCCTCCAATGAATCTGGGAGGGGAATCAACGAGGGGATGTCCAGGGACGACATTCCTCTAGAGGGTAGGAGCACGAAGAGCGCGCCTTAGCCAGTCTGTTGTCGTTCAATGGTCAAAGAAGCTGAAGCTGCGGGGCTGCGTACATGCGGTGGGCCCGAACCGGTGACGATGAACCCTGAACAAAGTGCCGACATCTCCCGCTCGGCTGTCAACAAACTTTTGGCGAGCGGCCACCACGACCTCATCCCCTTTGTCTGCTTTCTAGCTACTACTTTGTCGACGGCAGTGGAACCGACACCTCCGGCACCGATACCATGCCAAATATATTGGAGGCAAATGCACTCATGCTCGAACCTATAAGCTCGTCGGAATATTGCGAAATTCGTCAAACATCCTGGGCAGGACGAGGCATGTTTGCCAAGACAAGCATACCGGCCTCGACCACAGTCTTGCAGTCTCCAGGTCCAATAGCTTACGTCATTCTGCAACCATTTCGACATGAGGTCTGTGACTGGTGCTTTGCTTACGATAATGGCAAGAGATGGACAATCTCGTACGACATTCAGGTGAAAAACAGCAGGCGTGGCGTCGCTTGGTTCTGCTCGGACGACTGTTATGAACACTGGTACGGAAACCTGGGAGAGCTCGGGATAGAAGCCTGGATAGCATTGGATCAAACCCTTGCGTCTTCTCGTCCAGCACGTATTAAGGAGAACGCCAAGCCGCGACCGCCTCTCACAGCAAGGATCAATAATACTATCCCGGTTCCGCGCGACATCGAGGCAATTTGGTCCGCCTGCGACACCCTGGCTAGCTTCATCACGACTGCGCGACTAGCCGAGCAGCCAACTAAAGCGCAGCGACGTCTACTGCGCGAAGCTCACCAAAGCGCATTGTCATTCATAGACGAAGATGACGCCTTCCTCCTTCTTGCTGGCGTGTTGTCTCTGGAACGGGCCGGTCTATTTGATGAGGCGCTTTCGAAACCAATACCGCTTACATGGCAAGCGTTGCTAGAACTGCAGCCCAGCATCTCCGAATACCTGAAGAACGACTCACCAATCACTAGACATGTTGCTGCAGTTCATCTGCTCCTTTGCATTCTCCCTCTTTCGCTGCTACCCTACTGTTCCGCAATCAATGCCTTGCGCCTCTACACCCGAGACTCTTGCAACTCTTTCGGTATCCGTTCACAAACGCATGGCTCCGAGTCTGAATTCTTGGGCTATGGCGTGTGGCCTTCCGCATCCTACTTCAACCATTCATGCGACCCCAACCTTGTGAAGACGAGCCCTGGCCGCGCCTGGATTTTCGAGACCAGCAGAGAAATTCTTCCTGACGAGGAGCTGCGCATCAGCTACCTAGGCGACCTCGCGCCGCATGAGATGGACGTGGAAGAAAGGAGGAAGCAACTCAAGCAAACATGGGGATTCGACTGCGACTGTCCCTTGTGCCTTGCGCAGCTCCAAGTTAAATAGCATCCAGTGCAGTTCTCTATTACCGAACACGGGTATTACACATCATGAAGACACATCCTGGCAGGTTACCATAGAAATACAGCAATATAGAACGCTCGTGAGTAGTGAGTCCATGCTATTTTAGGTGCCGTTATTGAATCCTGGCTCGTTTCCCCCCTCCAAGGTCGCCCTCAAGAATACCAAGTGTATTATCCGTATCAAGCTCGTCATCTCTCTCGTGGTGGGGGGTACCACCAGTTTCGGGGGGCGAGATCGGCGTAGTCGATGATAGTGGCCGCTTTAATGAATGATGTTGGAATGATGGTGTATACCCAAGCGGCGTACTCGCCTTTGGATGCCCTCCGATTTCACGATTATCTGGCACCGACCACGGCTCCGAACTCCCTCTGTCACCGTGGCCGAGCATTTCTAGCCAGGAGAGATCGGATGGAAGGTTGTTCGACTGCTGCGGGCCGAACTGTTGTGGAGGGTGTCGAGGTCCCTCGTTGAAGGATTGGCTCTGATGTGGCAGGTTACGCGACATTTGCCAGTCCATGTCCATGGGCTGACTTGACGATGGAGGTCCTTGACCCATTGTTTGGAAGATCGGGTTATTGTAAAGTTCGTGCATTGATTGGCTATTGCCAAAGCCAGGGTTAGGAGTTGCCGATGAGCCGAGTTGTTGCGCCAGATGTGGATGTGCCGCCAGGATTTCGTTGAGTGGCGGTGGGTGCGAATTGGAAGGCGTCAAGAGATGTACTGGACGCGAGATTGCAGGTTGCGATAGAGGTGGAGGCTGATAGAAGGACTGGAAAAATGAGACAGAGACTGATAGAGAACGACGACAGCACTCACGTTAAGCGGACTGCTTGGACCAGGAACACCTGAACCAGGCATTCCGCCCGACCAGGACGTCCTTCTATCCACACTACCAGCTCGTGCCCAATCTCCTCCACGTGCATCGTACGATTGTGGGACACCCAGCGCACTGTTCATACCGCTTTGGGCCGAGAGTCCATTATCGTTCTGCCAGCGCATAGAGCTGGCAGAAGTGGGCATTGCCGAGTTTCGTACGGAGCTGGTCAAAGGTGCTGCAGGACCGTTGACGGAGGTGATGATGGGCGGTAGCTCTTCTCGCTTTATTGGCCGAGACGGAGCACGGTCGGGTTCGGGCATGGGTGGAGGAACCGCAAAGCGTCCTTCAGGCGCCAATGCTTCGTTGGTGGTCGCTCCTTTGCCTTTGGGCTTGCTGTGGCTAGCCTTGCCTCTCGCAGTGGTCGGCTCTGGGCCCGAGTCGCTGTCATCGTCCCCGCCGTCACCCTTGTCGGCGGAAAAGTCAGAGGGTCCCTTCGTGTCGCGGTCACCAGTGTACTTTCGTATTGGATCAGACACGGAAAATCGCTGGGCGGAGAAAACGCACCTCTCGCTGGCGAGCTAGGAGAGCATTAATATCGGTCGAGCAGTATTCATAGAGCTTCGAGTTGTGACCTATTTATAGCAACTTGTAAGGGTTTGTTGCCGTAAGGCACCCAAATGACGAACCAAAGACAATTACAGCGACCTGGATTGTCATCAGCATGCGTCGCGTGAATTCCAGTTGTTCCGTGCTTACATCGGCGGAGCAGAGCACACCAAGCTCGTACGCTTTCTTGAACAATCCGTTCTTTCGCTGCGAGGTACTCAGTGTGAGGAAGCTATGCGCAAGAGAGATTGCACACCTTTAGAAAAGTAACCGAACGGTTGCGGTCGTGCTGTCAAATATACCATCAGTCAGGGCGTCCAAGATGTCCGAACTGGTCGGTGCGCACCTGAATTGGTTGTATCTCGATCTTGCGACGGCCCATTGCGAGTGGATGGCGGTGACGAGCGGGGTGAATTGGCGGGGTGTCAAAGGACGGAAAGGAGCATTCGCTGTGGGTGGGGATGGACGAGGGATTAACACAGTCGCGTACACGAAAGAGAGAGTCGGACGGCGGCAGTGAACGGCAGCCTGCGCGCGAGGGTGAGGGCGTGCCAAACGTTGTCTCTCTTCCAGTTATCATCCGCCCTCACGGAGCCTGAAGACCTTCGCAGCCACTGCCACTGTCCCGCCCTTCCAATCTCGGCACGACTGCGGTTTCCAAGTTTAGAACAGCCCATTCTATTTCACTCCTCACAAACGCTCGGCCCTCCTCGTCTTTCCTCAAAGTCCCCCCTTTTATAAATAACTTTCTCTTAACAAAACCCCGACTCGGTCGGCGCAGCTGTGCACTCGTCTGGGCTAGTACATGCCTCATGCTGCGCAGAGGCGTCTGTGCTAGAGCATCGGCGCACAGTTTACGCTCCTTCTCAGCTTCGGCGGTCACGCGAGCACAAGTCCTCGATCTTTCATACCCTACGAGCGCACGCCCGACTCCCCACGAGATATTCCATCTCCCACGGACAGCTTCTCAGGATGAAATAAAGGATAGATGTACGTCCGATCCCACGCTTGACATTCCGCATTGCTGACCCCCAGTCAGATTATGAGCTAGTTCGCTTGCATCATCCAGACTCGCCCGCCTGTCGGGACGAGCCGGATGAAGTACGACAGGAGCGTTTCAAGTCCATCACCAAGGCATATGAGGTGCTCAAATGCAATCGCAACCCCGCCTTGCTGGAGGAAATGCGTCGACGGCATTCCAACCCGATGCACTACTATGATTATCCGACCCGGCGCCAGCAATATGCCTATCGTCACCCTGGGCGCGGGTCACTTGATGTGGGAAATGGAGACGTGTTTCTGGTTGTGACAATATTGGTGCGTGCCAGCGTAGTATCATTACCGGCTGCCGCTTATGCTACGTCCAGGCTATCATCGGCTCGGTCGCACTCATGTATTCACCAATGTCTGCTAGTGGGCGTGCGGACAGACATCACCTGTCAGCCTCTCAAGCACTGGCTGAAGCACGAAGAGAGGGCCGAGAGTACAGTATGTTTCGCAGAGGGCAGGTCAAGAAGTGGGTCGAGGAAGCCGGACTAGAAGGAGCGGCAGCGGATGTTGGCCATGGCGCTCCGCGACCACCACCTTCATCGGATGCTTGATTGTATTTTACTGCAAGTTGTGCTTGTACTATCGTCACTACTTATCAATCATTTCTAGACTTGTACAATACCAAGGTACCCACTGTGGACGCCACTGGGTGGTGACCACGTTACCAATTCGACCAACAAACCCCACTGCGGCGTTAGTTCGCTCCACCAGTTCGTCTATCTCCTTCTCCTCTTCCGACCGTGACGGTCCGTACATCGTCGCTTACAGCGCGAACGGCGCTATGCCCATCACGCGCTCGTAAACGAGGTGGCCGACTGCTCAATGCTCAACAAGAACTGCGGCGTCCCACCTATTACTTCCCTCAGTCCGTCCCCGTTACCGAGTCCAGCAATCGGGTTGAGGCTGCGAACATCCTTTCCTTGTCATCAGCGCTGAGCATGCATTCCAGATGATCTTGTCCGGAGCATTTCTGCTTCGGCTCCATTTTCATGGCGCTTCCCATTCAAACGATGCAATGAGTTGCTCCCGGCAACTACAACTATCTTCAGACAGATGCCAAGGCCTTCTTGACACTCTCGACGCGAGGCTGGTACGATACTACTCGCCGCTGCCCGTCTCGAGATTCATACAGTGCGATGCCTGTCAACTTGCTAGACTCTCTCGCGTGTGCTTAACACTGGCCCATCTGACCGAACATTAACCCACCACATCCCTACCTGTCACTTACCATTTTACCGCTGCACAGAAATGAGCATTAGCACAGATTCCCCAACAGCAACCGCTTATAACCCTAACCCCACCACCATTGCCAACCCTGACTACTGCGAGCCCAAACCCTGGCCCAAACCCTAGCCCAAACCTCAGCCCTAACCTTGACCCCAACCCCAACCTCAACTTTAACTCTAACCCCAACCTTAACCATGTCACCAACCTCAGTTGTACAGGGTAACCCTTTGCAGCATGCCACATCCCTACCCAATCTAAAGGGGTTTTTCGACAGGTTACAGTTAGAGTTACCTTTCCGGGCATAGTTAAACAGTAGCGATAACCCTCAGGGGTGCCGATGTGACAAG
>KV417353.1:0-15218 GCA_001630345.1 Calocera viscosa TUFC12733
ATTGGCAGGGGCCCCGGGAAGAGTTATCTTTTCTGCTTAACAGCTTGTCGCCCTGAAATCGGTTTGTCCGGAGCTAGGGTTAAATGGCTGCAAGAGCTCGGCACTTTTGCCGGGTCCGGTGCGTTCTTGACAATCCTTGAAAATCCAAGGGAACGAATAATTTTCACACCTGGTCGTACTCATAACCGCAGCAGGTCTCCTAGGTGAACAGCCTCTAGTTGATGGAACAATGTAGACAAGGGAAGTCGGCAAAATAGATCCGTAACTTCGGGAAAAGGATTGGCTCTAAGGGTTGGGTGCAGTGGTCCGTTGTTGGAAATGAACCGGACCAGGCTGGATTACGGTGGTGCCAGCACAGGATAGCATGACAAGTTGGATACAGTGTGGACTGCAGTAGGACAGTAGGACACGTCAGCCGACAGCGTGACAGGTCAGACACAGCCTGCGGTTCAGTGGGATACTACGACGTGTCGGCCGACAGCATGACAGGTCGGACACAGCGTGGGCTGTAGTAGGATACTAGGACGCGTCGGCGAATGGTATTGCCGGTCGGATACAACATGGACTTCAGCAGGATAGCGCATCCGACCTGTCTTCCTGCAGTCCGTGCTGTGTCCAACCGGCGATACCATTCGCCGACGCGTCCTAGTATCCTACTACAGCCCACGCTGTGTCCGACCTGTCATGCTGTCGGCCGACACGTCGTAGTATCCCACTGCACCGCAGGCTGTGTCTGACCTGTCACGCTGTCGGCTGACGTGTCCTACTGTCCTACTGCAGCCCACGCTGTGTCTGACCTGTCATGGTCTCCCCCGACGCGCAGTCGAAGGGATTGCACCAGCAGTTGGAGGACTGCACGAGCAGTCCGAGGAATGCAGGAGCACTTAGCGAATACACCAGCCGTCAGGGCCCTGCCTGGGGGGACAGCCACAACCCTAAGAGGGTGCTATGAGGCTAAACCCTAACCCTGGACCCTAACCCTAACCCATGTGTCTTTGAATGCATCCCATTCTAACCACATTCTATTTGCTAATTCTATCATACACAGAAGCATATTCGGCTTGAACAGGAACAGAGATAATATTAATGAAATAGAATAAGCAGTGCAACATTGACTTTGATTTAGCCTGAGAGATATGAGGATACCAATGGCTGGAATGCATAAAGTGAAGGGGATTGCATGAACAGCAGGTATCAAGGGCCACTGTACTACCAACAATTGAAGTGCTCTATACATTAACATCCTGCTGTTTAATTTCAGCATGTCAGGGGCAGCATGAATCAGGAGATAGGCTGGAAGGGGAGGATGGGAGGTGGGAGACGAGAGATGGGAGATGGGAGATTGACAGCAAGCAAGAAGCAGGAGACAGGAGAGAAAATGCAGGAAGCAGACAGCACAAAGCTTGCAAGACAAAGTGGGATGTAACATGATGATCAGAATGTGAAAAGCAATGGGGATTGTATGACCATGGGGGATGCAGGCAGCAGGAACCAGACAGAGCAGGTACCGGGCAGAGCGGGTATAATACATCCAGTGGAACCAAAACGATGAGCAAAGCGAGATGGGTTAACCTAGTATCTACACACTATTACTAAAACCTCGACGTGGCGGTGCGGCGAGTAGCGCACGTTTCCGCCACGTGTGCCACGTGCGACGGGGCGCACCTGACCAGGGCTAACGGCCATTGCCGTTAGCCCTGGTCAGGTGCGTCTCTCTCCACGCCACCCACGGCGCTTGTTCGACCTCTAACGGTGATCGACACGCCTCGTTGCTCCGCCCACCCCTCTACGCAACAGCAGGTAACCTCTATATCGAGGTGAACTGCTAGCGCGTGAGGAACCCAGCATATACAACACTTTATTCTCAAGGATGGCCCCTCCGACGCAACCGCCGGCGAAGACCTCATCCAGCAAGTCCCAGCGCTCCGATACGGTCACTCCTCCCCGACGCACCCACGGCCTAGCGAAGCGGCCTCAGACTCCTGGACCTTTTCGAGCTTCTTAACGGACGGGTCTGTATTCGCCGCATCCCAATGCAAAGCCGGTGCGTGGGATTCTCAAGGCAACGGGCTCGGCACAGACCAAAGCATCGGTACTTAATGAAGAGCTGAGCGACACTGGAGAAGATGAAAGATCAGACAGGGATACGGCAGAGACGGACAGAGAGGGAGATGAAGAAACAGACGAGGAGGGAGAAGAGGAGGGAGAAGAAGAGGGAGAAGATGATGCCGATCCTCCTGAGGAAGAAGAGATGAATTCGCAGGGGATACCTCCGAGTGACCAGAAAGGCAGCAGTGATGACGAGGAAGATGACACTATGCCGTCGAGGGACATGGCACAGGGGAAAGGGAAACAACGAGCCAGGTCGCCGATCACCCCACCGCGGCGACAGCATATGGATCCCTTTGGGCCAGGGATTGTCCCGCACCTTCCTGCTACAGAGCCTGATGGTCGAGGCAACGTGTTCGCCAATCGCAATCTGCCTGAAGGGAAAGTCTACGCGCCCGTCTTCACGTCCCAGGAGCTGGAGGACTGTGGCGAGGAGCTCTACATGCTGCAAGAGGACGAGGACCTCCAGCCCGACAATGAACGGTATTGGTCTATGTATGCTAGGTGGGGTGGAGAGTATATCGCTTTGGCAATCGAATATAACAAGTGTGGGGGACACTTGATGCCAACTGTGGAGTATGCAGTCGAGTGCGGAGATCGGAAAGGCAAACTATACCATGGTGGGTGCCTAAGCTGAAACTGATCCGACGGATGTCCTGACATTGTTGGACAGTATGCTGCTTCGCTGGGACAATTGACGATTGTCAATACAGTGGTGCGTCATCCTGAAGGTGAACTGATTCCGCAGGGCACTGACATGTCACCAGAATGGACACCCCAGATTCTTCAGCGCATAGGAGCAGCGCGCGGCATACCAGTGTTTCCGGGGACATTTCCACCGGGCCATGCCCCTCGATTCATCCCACCCAAGCGATGTATACACTCGATAAACCGAATCGACCCCAACAAGCGGTTAGAAGCCCATAAGAGAAGGGTGGCAACCTTATCGCTGTCCGGCATGGAAATTCCGGAGCAGTATGAAGGCCCAGATTGGCACCCAGAATGGTGGAGACCGGTTGCAGGGAGGAGGGGAAGCACAGTGGTGCAGCGCCCACCGCACCCAATAACGCCCCAGCTTGCCGGGCTGGACATCATGCCCGCTCGCGCTATGACCACCACTGTATCTGGTGGAGAGAAGCGCAAGCGGGAGATGGAACATAGCAGTCCCAGGACAGCGCAGGAGCGACCGACAAAGCAGGTGTGTCACTCTGTCCCACACCGCTATTGTGTAGTGTCTCACACTTGGCGGTAGATAAAGCTCACGCAGGAGCCAAGCATGGGTGAGGGTTTGGACAACACGATTCGTGTGCTCATGGTGAGTGGGGTGCTGACCGCCTTGACACGGCACTAATGTTTCCAGCCTGGTTCTTCCCTCCCGACATTGCCATCCATGCCAACTGAGGATGGTGACGTGGTCTGGGATTCTACTCGGGAGCTGGACAAGTTGGCGCGGCTGCTAAGACACCCGGATCTGAAAGGTCCGGTACTCTGGTTCCTGAGAGATTTGGCAATCCAGCAGGACGTGAAGGAGGCAATCCTCTCGTTGGAAACTGCTCTGCAGTCGTTCTTGGACTCCCAACAGGGCTTTCAGCCACGGCAAACTGTTACTAGTGATGACGATGTGTCACAAAGCCAGGTATGTCATTCACAGGACGGCGTTGGCGTGTGTTTGACATGTGGTAGCTGCCATCTGCACGCCGTCCGTGGCGGGTTGTCATCGAGATTGAGGAGCCTCGGGACATCGATGGTCATGCTGCTTTCTGCGATCTTCCGACGTGCGAGTCCCCTCCCTAGTACGGCGAGGGGCCAACTTTGACGGTGTCTGGCCTTATCGGCAAGAACGGCTGGACGAAGCGGTGCAGACTCGGTGCAGCCCGCTGGTGATGTACAAGCAGAGAAGGCGCAAACCCAACGCGAAGCATCTCAAGTGCTGTCGCTGGTACAGCTTCTTACGACGGTTCGTACGTGCCCAGTTCACTATCACCGAGATTCAGAGCAGTGCCTAACTTGCGGGGACCGGCAATCGTTCGGATCCTGCACATCGCATGTACGCAGCATCCCTTCCATGAAGTGCAGAGTGAAGTTGATATGCATCACAGGGTTCTGCCTATGCGATCCCCTAGACCATGGCTGGAAACGTTATTACCCAGACGACCGCCGCGACCAGGAGAGACACTACCCGAATGACAGGTGAAAGCTGAACTACCGCTAAGACGCATGCACGACACCTACGTCGAGCTGATGCTGCATATATTGAGCCAGCCGAGTATGCTGGAACAATAGTGCGTCTGACCCTTTCAGTTGCATGAAATTTGATTCCTGTCGCTACAGCAACAATGTCGCCGGCGGTATACGAAATGGCAAGCTCATGGAACACCTAGATTCGCTCGCGGGCAGCGCGGCGTACAAGCATATCCTCGGCTCTGCAGCCGATTCTCCCTCCTCCCTGTCCTCGATCGACTTCTACCTCCTAACCGCGGCTGTGGAGCGAATGGACCTGCTGCACTATATCAAGCAGGACGACATCCACGACCTACGTCTGAGCGGGAACATGATCTACACGGGCAAGAGCAGCATGGAGGTGATGGTACAGATGGTCGGGTCGCCGAGGACGAGTCATGAGGCGGAGATGCCGGTTATGCTTGGTGTGCAATGCTGACATGCTGTACGGACCACTCTGTTGATCGCATATCTTAGTTCGCTTCACGATGGTTTGCCGAGACGCCATCACGCACAAGGCGCGAGAGGTTAACCCCCTCATTCTAGGTACGCCCGAAGAGGAGGCGTTGTATGCGCTAGGCAAATGTAAGTTGACTCTGCACCTGGCTTGTGGCTCGCCTTCTAAGGTCGGCTCGTAGCCCATGCCGAAATCCGCAAGTCGATACAAGCATCCTCACTTTCCCGCATGCCTCCGTCTCACACCGAAGCGCAAGCCGTGCACGAGATGTTCCCCTCCCATCACCCGCAGGGAGCGGAGGAGTTCCTCAGCTCAATGTTTGTGCCTCCCCGTGGGGAGCGGGCACATTTGCCTTCCGCTGGTCAAGACGAGTTTCGCCATGAAATCGAGTGGGCGTGGATGGAAGACACCATGCTAGAGAGCTGTCAAGTCATGTTTCCTCAGGACCGCAAGTGAGTATTTGAAGACCTGCATGGTGAACTACCTGCTGACCTCGTGTAAGTGTTCACGGCAAGGTTTTTGGTGGTTACCTGATGCGCCTCGCGTACGAGCTTGCGTTCGCAACCGCCTCCCAGCATATACAGAAATGCACACTTCCCTTCCTTTCTTTGGACAACATCTCATTCAAGCTCCCTGTTCCGGTGGGTTGCATGCTCAAGCTCAAGTCTCGAGTGAGATACTCGGATAGCAAAGCTGTGGTACGCATCTCTGTTCAATGTCACGATGAATCCGCTGAGGAAACGCGCAGCATATCGGAGTGAGGTCCAACGTGCTCGATGTTACGACTGGGGAAGAGAAGACAACGAATGAGTTCTGATTCACCTGGGATGCCGAAGGTGGTGGGACTAAAGGAGTCGTGCCGCGGACATATGAAGGCAAGGTTGCAGCGACCCTATTGTTCAACTGCGCTGACTGCCACCAGCCAAGGCAATAGCTTGGCTTGAAAGTAGACGCAGGCTGGCGTTAGCCGAACTCAGGGGTATACGGCAGGCGTCGACCGACTTCCAGAAGCTGCAGCATCATTGAAGGAAAGGAGATAGCTGTACAGTAGCGACAGAACTTCCCTACCACAGGAAGAATGTATTAATCAACAGCATTTCGAGAAGTACAGAAGCCGAGGGTTCGTCCCCGTTCCTAAGGGTCGTGCAGAACATGCTCGCTCAGTCCATATAACAACGCTCGCCTTAGCTCGGCAACAACATGAAGCGCACTGGTCTAATGTAAGCCATGGCACAGAATTGTTGATCCATTGAAGAAGGTTAGACAAACGATTGTATTCAGCCCAGTCGATCTACTTTCCCGTTCCCCACCATGGATCCTGCAAAAGCTCGTCGGCCGTCGCCCGTTTCTTGGGAGTCAAGCAAAGACACTTCTTGACCAGTGCAGCAAGAGCCTCGATCTCGCCCGGCTGTGACAAATTCTCCGGCTTATACCTCTTCAAGATGACCTCCACACTATCTCCACTCTTCGTCGGAACGCCCTTCAATCTACCTGGGTGAAAAGCTTTAACACTCTTTCGCAAGTCAATTGAGTAGGAGAACGTACCGTTTTCGAAGAATTCCCCCGCTTTCTTGCACGACGCTAATTGCTCCGAACAGCTTTCCATGGTTACGCCCATCATTTGCCAGAGTATGCTGATCTCTGCGGAGTTAAGGGATAGCTCTGGACGTGCCTCCATACGGAACAGTCTGGTTTGTAGGAAGTATTCCATTAACTGAACCATCGTGCATCAGGTTTCACGGAATGAGTAGGCTCCTAATATGCCAGACTCACCAAGCATCCGAATGTCCAAATGTCAGCGCTACAATCCCATTCACCCCCAAGGAAGACCTCCGGGGCCCGGAGGTCGGGATGGGCGATTTCTTCAACGGTGTGCTCCTTCTCATTTTGGGCTGTTGCATGAAGATGAGTGTGACTTCGGTGCTCAACCAGAATGAACATACCACTTCCAAAATCGGCCAGATAGAAATCGCACTGCATGGCCTCGGCTAAGCCAGGCACGGGCAGGGGCTGAGATACCGCTGCGCAGACCGTCGCGTTATTCTCGCTCAGCCTTGGTGGATACCGGCGCGCTTTCTCCTGGTTCAGCACCGCCCCAACCTCGGCAGGCTTATCCGTGTATGCCCCCACCATGATATTGTCCAGTTTCAAGTCGGCGTGAACAAGACTGACCGAGTGAAGGTGCCGTAAGCCGCACAGAACTTGATTGAAGGCTGTCTTCGCCAGCGCAGTCGGCCTAGCGGGACCAACAACTTCAACAGTGATAGGAAATTGGGCCCCAGCAACTCCATTACGAGACAGAGATGCTTCCCTTCGTTTCGAGGACCGTCATAGCTGAAGTCGTTGAGCAGTTTGACACAGTGAGTCTCCCCGCCGCTCGCAGGTTGTTGGGAAAGACGTTTCATGGCTTGCAATTCGATAAGTTTCCCCCTATCAATGAGATATGAAGCGTATCCGGTAAGAACCTTGATTGCTACGTTATCAGGGCACACAATACTAGACACAAGACTGTCCGCGATAGTGGTCCGAGACGAGACGAGATTGTCGACAGATCGGTAGCAGAGTCAAGAGAGAGCGAGGTGAGAAAGCAGAGCACCGAGATATCGCGAGAGAAGGTCTGACAATATCGCAAAGGTCGCAAAGGTTTCGATAAGGGGTACGCGATCTCGATGCCTAGTTCGACTACACAAGTATTGTGGAGGATCCTAAGAGATCAGATCTAAGGCGAAACTACGATACTGCCCGGTACTATATACGAAAGGGACGGAAGTATTTCGAGACTGTGGCTGAGGATCTGTACAGTAGGGTTAGCTTAGGGTGGGTCTGCGATACCTTGGTCGATATGGTCGATAGTCCCTGATGCTTCGAGATGCTTCGAGATTGTCGATATGACTTCGATAGTGTCGATCCCTGACATACGTATACTGCCCATATCCCACTTTTCTCAACAGCTCGTATTGGGAGTTCAAGACTTGTCCGAAAGCGAGATCCGCAAAGCCGAGTCGATATTCTTGCCATCCAAACCCGAGAAACTCCTCTTCGAATTCGTAGATAACGTCTTCTGTGCCATCATCAAGCCACACGATCGTTGGTGGGATGGGTACAGGCTCCCGTTTGACGTGTGGCTGGGTTGTTGTTGCCATTACCCTGAGAGGAGATTTAGGAGGGAACGCAAGGGAACGGCGTAGGCAAGGTTTAAGTGCGAGGGAACAAAACCTCGAGAACATAGGTGATGTTGCGGACCCCGCCCTGCTACCTACTACAATAACGCTCCCTTAATGATTTGCGGGAACCATCAAGGGTCTGCTCCTGCGCGTTTGTTGCCGTCGAGTCGCCAATCGGTACAGTAGTCATAGGAAACTTTACATGGCTGACCCGGCCATCCGTCGTCCGCTAATCCAAAAACGCAAGTTCGCGGCGCAAGTCCGGAATTCTGCTCTGTGGTCGGGCCGAGATGGGGAGCCGCCCGAACGTTTTCTTCGGCGTGGCGGTGCCGTGACACGGTTGCGGAAGTAAATCGCAGATGCAGCCGCCGTTCCTCCGGAAGTGGCGGAAGCAGCCTACTTGTTCTTGTGCTGCACTTGCTTTGGTATGCTCCGCTGCTCCTTCGAGATGTGGCAAAGCAAGGAAGGAGAACCGGAGATGCCGTTGCTGGCTCTCCAACTCGACTCCAACAGTACGGCCTTAGAGTCATCGTGGTCCCACTGGTTTCGAACAGGAATACTCCAAATTGAGCAAGATCGCGTACTATACGAGATGTTTTGGAAGATGGTTCAGGCCTGGCTTCCTGCATATGAGCTTGACTTCGACAGCCTCAAACCAGATGATTTGTATACGCCCAAAGTATATCTTCCATTATGTATGTTCTAGTTAGGTCTGACCCGGAATTCAGAGCGGAAAGGTGATCCAGGCGACGAATATAAAGACTAGGGAACTTGTGTATATCCGCTTCATACCTTTGCCGGAGGGTGCTATGGAACGACAATGCATCGAGCGGCTTGTCACAATGTACGACGAGGACGATTGCCCCATCGTTGTTCCTATTGATGAGATGAGGGAGTTTCAAGGCACATTCGACGGCCAGCTTGCTACCGGCGTATGCTTCATCATGCATGCATTGAAGCGACATTGGTTAGACGACCTTCTCCGTGGACAGCAAGCCCCGCGCTCGAGTGTGACAGCAAACGACGTTTTGCGGACGACAACGCGCGTGCTGCAGGTACGCTCCATCGTGTAACTGACGTGGCAACAATAACGCGCCCGCTACAGATTGGTCGCCGGCTTGAAATGGCCAGTGTCGTGCACGGTGTTTGTTCTGCCGACCTATGCATTCGAACTGGCCCGCTGATATGAATGGTAGGATATCGTTGCACAAAACATCTTGGGGGAGGGGGAGGGGCTCGTTCTCATTGACTTGGACAACGGTCAATGCGGTCCGGATGTTACGTCCCAAGATCATCGCCGCGATGCATATGGCTTGGGCAATTTTCTTAAGTCCTGCTTCACAGCCGCTAATCAGTTGGTGCGTAAATGAGCAGGATAACGCATGCTGGCTGACAGTGCTGTCCAGCCTGTCGTGACACACCATTTTCCTGTCCTCTTAGAAATCATCCAACAAATGACCGCGGAGGAGAACATGAGAATGCGTGCCAGCGCCGCCTGGACATTATGGGAGGACACCTTGCCTGTTTACACACCGTTGCCTCTTGATGACTGGGAGACCACCTGTGTACAGGTACCATACCCCATTTTCACATGAGACGATGTCTGGAAATGCACGTAAAGCAGGGTGCAATATCATCCAGTGGAGACACCCAGCGGCCCTTACCGGGCCGATCGTACGTGAGGGGCTTTCGGGCAATGTCATCTCCTTGTGTCTATCTTGCGCGATGAATGTGCTACATCCGCCGTTCGACGCCTATTGACTGTCTATAACACCTACCCTCTACATATTAATGTATGCCGGAAAGCTGCCTGCAACACGAGGCCGATTCAGAAGGAAGCATCGTGATATCCTTCAAGTAATCGCGATATGACAACGTCCCTCACTACTGGCAGTGTCACCCGTCTGAGAGGTTGTTGCGTAGGACTCCTCCAGAAGTGGTCGAGGTTCATTTTCAATGCGAATGTTGGTTGCCCCGGAGGACCGTCCCTCAGCTCGACCGTCCACAGCATCGTTTGCGTAGCGTCAGCGCGGGTGACTTTGATGGTACTGAAGTAGACCACGTCTGGGGGGGCACCGACATTACGATTGTGCCAATAAGCAGGCTGGAACGGGGTGAATATGAGCGGAAAGTGCAGCGATGGCAATGTGACACACCGGTTCAGTAGTTCCTGGAGCTATCAAGGGCTCCACCCCAAAGTCCTCATAGATAGCAAGCAACAGGTCGGAAATCGACTGAGCGCGCTGACCAACGATTGAGGTCACGTGTTGTCTTGCCATGCTGGCCTTCCCCTTACCCTCGACCGCCTTCACGAATTGTTGGGGAGGAATGTTGTCGAGCGCACGGATTGCCTCGGGCGAAAGCTGAGACTTGGCGCGCCATTCTTCCAGCGTCAGGGTCAAAGCCCAGCAGACGTCGGGCTGAAAGGCGGGGAGACGAGCAGAGCCAGGACGTTGAGATGTCTCAGGAGGCGAGCCACGAGGAGGTCGGAGGGATAGCAACCGAGGAGGAGGGGGAAGAGGTGATGGAGGAGAGGGACACGGAGCAGAAGAGCGAGGAGGAGCATGCAGAAGCGGGGGACGAGACGGCATTTTTGGCTGGAACAGTGTCTGCGCGCCTGGTTGGGAATAGACTGTGGGGTGTTTGCATTACACATGACGGTTAACGAGGGTACAGGTGACGGCGATGGACTAGTGCACGCTAATACTGCCCAATTGGTGTCGGAGCAAGTCCCATTCCCGGCTTTGTGTTCCCCCGCCCGCGGGCAACTCATGCCTGTTGTCTGGCTCGCGGTCCCTCTCTTCCTTTTCCAGGAGCTCACCTGCTCCAGAAAGATGAGCGACTATGGCGCATGCCCGATGCAGAGCGAGGAATTCTGGGGAGACCGCGGGGATATTGGGGTATGGGCTGTTCATGTCAAGAATCTTGTCGATCAGTTGGTGGTCGAGGGCGCCGCCCACCACCTGTTTGAGCGTGTACATATTTGCTTCAGCCTGTGCAACAGTGTGAGGCGATGTGTTATGTATCTCAGAGCTCGGGGCGTACCCTAGCCTCCAAGCATATGCACATGTCGTCAAACAGGCCGTGCAGCTCCTTCGTGGCAATGAAGACGTTTCTCAGGTCGTGGACGTTATCACCATTGAAATGATGCAGAACATCGGCTGCAGTGTTGTCGCCCATGAACCAAGACAGCACGGCCAGGCATGTCCCGTTCCAGGCGAGCTGAGACAGTCAGTACCGCGCTCTAGGCAAGGCGTTCGTGGGCTCACCTTGTCGTCATGCTCCACCGTGTCCCTGTCCTCAAAGCGCACGAGCCCTTGTGGCCAGACGTGGCACAGTTCCAGCTGCGCGCGGCGCGGATGCTTGGCAGCGTCCCATTCCGGCGCTTTGAGGTCATACATACCAGAAAACGCGCAGCAGTTTGCATGACGCGTGAGGGCCTGACGACAGGTATCAGCTTCGGATCGCGCTTATGGAGGTGTGGTGGACGCACCAGTCTCTTACTTTGCGTGTAGTCAATCGGTCCTGCTGTAAGGAGCTGGCTCACGGCGTCGGCTGTGATCGTGACCGAGCCGCGGGTGGGATGCGAGGCCGGTGCTGGGGTCGAGTGGTTTCGCTTCCCTGTGATGACAACCATATGGGTCAGCATCTCGCTCGAGAGGGCCAACGTGACGTTACTTACAAACCCCAAGGAAGGCATCTTTCCAGTACTGGCCCAAGGATACCAAGCGCTCGTGATTGCCAGCGCTGCTGTTGATCTCCATCACCAGGCTGGCCAGCCCTAGCGGAGGGCAGAAGCGCAGGAGATAGCCCAGGATGCGGATGAGCACGGCGTCCGGGCGGCTGCCCCGCTGAGCGGCCGCCGCCTCCTCTCTACAGCAGAGGAGGTATGCAGCGCTGATGTCAGGCGCCCATTGATGCAGCGGTTTCTCAGGCAGAGGCGTGTTTGGGGCTCCGTACGCGCCGTGGAGGGCGTTCATCATTGCATGTAGAGATGCTACACCCTGGCTGATAAGGTAACACGGAAGCATATATGACGGCATCAATGGGAGGCTTATAAGATTCGGTCCGCATCTGGAAGGCTCAACTTCAACCGAACGTTTGCAATCGCCTCTGTCGTCGCCAATCCCGTGACCGCGCGGCCCACGCTCGCCCACCCTCCCCACGTTCTACTTCACGCGCCCAGCCGCCCTGCTCTGCTCGGCACGCCCGGTCTCTCCAGTCTGCTATGCTACTTCAAGCATGCGCCCTTCTCACACGAGCTTCCCAACCAGCAAGATAACGCAGAGACGACGATGTCGTCCCTGCCCTTTGTACAGAGCCCGTCACCACCACAGATCGACTGGCTACTCGGGCTGCGGGCTGGGTCGTGCAGGGGCGAGGATGGGCTGCAGCAAGGGGTGCTGAGGTGCGCGGGCAGACTGGGGGGCTAGGCAGGCAGGAGCATGCCTGGGCTGCCGAGTCGAGCATGTGCGGGGCGGGGCACGACAGTGTCAGGTGCGTCCATACCTCGCAGAGCTCGATCCTGAACTGACACGTTCCAGGACGAGGCTGGGCTGGGCGCTGGGTGGGATGGGGCATGTCCCTATCATACCGAAGCAGAGCCCGGGAGCTGGGTGATGGGTATCAGCCGGAAGTCCTCAGCCGGGAAGTCTAGAAAACGGATCAGCAATCAACGGAGACAGCAGAAAAGCAGGACGGACATTACGGATCGCGATCAAAGCTACTCCGTCGCATCGTATCTCGGAGCTGGCGTGCGGTAGCCAAGTGTTCATAGCGACACCGCGGTTGATCCTTCGATGTGGGCTGTCCCTATCATACCGAAGCAGGGCCCGGGAGCTGGGTGATGGGTATCCGCTGGAAGCTTCTTCAGCCGGGATGTCTAGAAAACGTAACCCTAACCCATTACTTGCAATCCCATTCTAGAGTGGCGAGATTCTATCGACAATGAGTGCATGTTCAAAGTCACTGGGTCGCAACGTACCAAATAGGCAATACTGCCTTGACATATCGCAAGGCCACTCGCAGCGGGAGTGTTTCTTGATACAGTTTTGACACACGGCGTATGGGCGGACCTGAGGCTGCTTCGATTCACGCTGTCCCTCACAATTGTACTGCAAGTGTCCGTCTTGACTGATATCGGCGTCTTTCAGGCAACCTTGACACTGTTTGAATTAGAGTTAGCGGAGCAAGACTGAATATGCAATGATAGCGCACTATTATCTTTGCAATTTCGCGCTGTACTTCCGGCGGCTGCATGGTGATGTAGCTTATCTTCGCCTTGTCCTTCTCTGATCGTCCTTTAGGCGCAACCCTCAACGGCAGCGGCACGCTTCCTGGAATATCCCGCGTGTTGTGAGGACGGAGCCGCCTTACTTTCGCCTTTGGACGGCGATCCGTGCGACTCATGCTGCTCGCGTACGTCGGCATATGTACCTGGTCAACAGAGCGAATGGACGACTCCGATATCTCGCAAGGTGCCGAACGGGTTATAGAATGAATCCCGTTCGATCCCTAGTCGGCATACTTTAGAAGCAAGCAGATGACAAGAGTTAGAAGGTGCTCACTTGGCCGGACCACTGTGGCGGGTCAACCGAGCGATTCGACGACCCTGATATCTCGCAAGGTGCCGAACGGGTTATAGAATGAACCCCGCTCGATCCCTAGTTGGCATACTTTAGAAGCAAGCAGATGACAGGATTAGAAAGTGCTCACTTGGCCGGACCACTGTGGCTCGTCAACCGAGCGATTGGACGACTCTGATGGCTCGCACGGTGCCGAAAGGTTCATGGAATGAACCCTGTCCGATCCCTAGTGGGTATAGCCAGCGACGGCGGAAATCGGGTCGATGACGGCGGAAAGATCGTCGCGACTCGCTTGGCAGTCATTCGAAATAGTGTAAGTGCCGATAAAGGTAGAAGACGCCGCCAAAGCGACCGCTCGGTTGCCGAAGCGATGTTGCTTATAGTACAGGGCAGAACGGGCACCACTACGAGTGGCATTGTCGATTTGATAAACGTCGACAGGCGTCGATTTCAGGTCGGATGTGAGATCAACATCCTGGGGAATGACACCAACGACCCAATGGTAGTGCTCAGCACCAACGGCGTGCCAATACACGCCGATTACGATCCTACAGAGACATTAGCGGCCGCAAATGAAGCGTCGATGAGGTGCTTACCTGACCGGCATGCTCGCAGATACAACCTAGCCGTGTGGGCATGAACAGCCCTGTGACGCTGATCTTATACTAACGCTCGCGCGAGCCAGCGAGTGGAGCACCATATGGGGCCAGGACGTTGAGGCGCCGAGAGGAGCACTGGAGGTGGAGGGGTCGAGCCCGCACCGGGGCGAAAGACTAATCGAGCCATCTAGTAGCGATTCCTGCCGAAGTTTCCCTCAAGATAGCAGAAGCTTATAGAGGTAAAGCGAATGATTCGAGGCCTTGGGGTTCAAACACTCCGGCATAAGTGCCCAGCTAAGGCAGGGCGGAAACAGATCAACGTGCTGCGTGATGATGTCAGCTACTTCCAGTAAACAAACCCATTTGGATAGACGAGAGGAGGAGATACCGTATACAAGAGTGCTCACCTCCGACAAGAGGCACGCCAACATTCTTGCCATCGAACGACTTCTTGACTCCCTCAAAGGTGAAGGAAAGATCGGACATGAACACCGAGCGTCCTCCACCAGCGTTTCGGTCTGGGGGGGTGAACGCGCGGGACCGTCCCCTGCGCCTACCGATACATCCTATGCACGCATCAGCACAAGCCATTGAAGCGTTGAGATGGCTAACCCGGAGTACCACCTCCTCGACCGTCTGCATGTCGTCCTGGTCTGCCCCCCCTGACTCGGGTAACTGCGAGCCGTACGGCAGGGATGTGACATTCTGCGAAGTCTGGAAATGTCAGCCCTGGGAACGACACAGAGGGTGCGCCTGTACTCACCCCAAACTGCCTCTCTTCCGCTGCCGCCGGCGACGTCACGTCTTCCAGGACCGTCTCGGCTACAAAGGACGAAGACGGCCCGGGCAGCGGCGGCGGCAGCGGCATGCTTGTCGGCAAGGTGACGCAACTGGCCGAGGCGCGGACGAGCAGCGCTGGGTTCCATTCTTGATACATGTCCTGGGGCAGATATATGAGGCATGTGTCGGCGAAAACGCCCAGTGCAGGCTCACCTTATCAAACCTACGATTAGCACTCATTTTTTTTGGCGGGCTGGTGGGGGATGGTGGAAGAATTGTGTGGGTCGCTTGACCAGAACGCGTC
>KV417353.1:29923-41865 GCA_001630345.1 Calocera viscosa TUFC12733
GATGGACAAACCGAAATCGTTAATCAATTCCTCGAAACGACCCTCCGCGCTTACATCTCGCGCTCGCTCGACGACTGGGCGCAATGGCTCGCCCCTATCGAATTTGCCTACAACTCTACTCCCCACTCCTCCTCCACTTACGCGCCAGCATTCCTCCTCTACGGCTTCGTTCCCCGAAGCCCCCTAGATCCCTTCCCCGCTCGGGGTTCGGCGCTCCTTCGAACCAGCTCTGTCTCTCCCACGGCGGACGACTTCGTGGCCAAACTCGACGCCCACCGACAAGCGGCTCGGGACGCTCTGGCCGCAGCTCAACGAGTGCAGGCCCGCGCATACAACATTCGTCGCACGAACGTACTTTGGGCCCCTGGCGACCTTGTCCTGGTCAACCCGCACTCCCTCGCTCTGATTGAGTCTAAACGCCGGGGCGTCAAGCTAGTGCAGCGCACGATAGGCCCATTCGAGATCCACGAACGGGTCAGCGCGAACGCTTACCGACTGCGCCTGCCCCCTCACTTCCCCATGCACCCCGTCGTCAATGTTCAGCACCTCCGGCTATACCGACGGTCCCCCGCCTCCCTCGGCTTACGTTCCGTACTGCCCGACACTCGCCAACGCCTCACTTTCAAGGAGGATCGCGGGGTGGACGCCATCATCGGTCATCGTATCAACAAGCGTCGCAAACGACGCGAATACCTTATTCGATGGGAAGACGGGGGCCCAGAAGAGGATTCTTTCATCTCCGAAAGCAGCCTAGCTAACGCCCCGGCCTTGCTACGTGAATACAAGGCTACCCATGGCCTACGCTAGCCCGACGCTTCCCGGCGGCCTCCACTACGACCCTGAATGCCCTCGCTTTCCTTCCCCCCCCTGTCGGAGCACGACAGGGGTGCGACCGCGCGAGCTTGAAGAGTATGAGATCAGCCAAGGCTCGCTCTTCGAACCGCAACAGTCGGTGCGCAACCACACCCAAATCCTCATCTCCCTGAGAAACAACAAGAAGCTGTTGTCCAGGGTAAAGGCATTTGACTGGCACACCGACACAGAGCGTGTTGCGCTCTTCGCGCATGAAGGCTTGGGTTCAATTTCCCCATCCCTCTCGCCCACTGTACCCCCCCGCCCCCCCCCCTTCCCCCATTCCCACGCCCTTGCTTCGCATCCCGAAGCATACGAGCCCCCTATCCCAGCCCTCCACCATCGTCTACGACAGCTCTCCTTTCGACGCCTTCCCGTGCTTCGGAGCCGAAGCTCGATGTGTTTCTCCTTTTCAGGGCCCACCCCGCCCACGCGCTCCACGCGTGACTCCCTTCTTTCTGCTCCCGCCCCTATCCGTTTTGCTTCCGCCGACGTGCATATAGTCTGCGCGTCGCCCTTGCTCTCTCCCCCCCCCACTTCTCTCCCCCACACCACCACCTTCCCTCCCCACCAGACAACCTGCCCTCCCCACCACACTCCTGCCCAATGGCTTACCTCCCTCGCCTTCCCACCGACGGGCGTCGCGTACGATGCCGCGTCAACGGCCCCGACACCGGATCCAACCGCGCCCTCTGGCGCCCTCCCATGTCCCTCGTCTACGACCTCCACGACGTTGGCTATGCTCCGCTCGACTTGCTCCTCGCCCCCGAGGAGCGTGATCCGAACGGCCGAGCACCCAAACCCGCTTGCACCAAGTACATGGACGCCTGCCTCGATGCCGCCCGCGAGCGTCAGAAGGATGCCTTCCGCGAGCTCGCCCTCATTCGGGTACGAATGATGTGGCTGCTCGAACGCGGCATGCAGCTGGCGCTCAGCACCATCCCCGGTGGCCTCACACGATCTGAACGGGCCATGCTCTCCACGCAGTTTGCCGCCGAAACGCACGAGCTCATCACCCATCTTCCCCCCCTCGAACGTTCCCTTCGGCGCCTGACGGCATACCTCACGGACAACGCCCACGACGCTCATCTCCCCGGCAATGCGTGGGAGGTCGACCACTGGGTGCAAGGCATGCGCGTCAGCAAGTGGGCTCATAACACCGTCGACCACACTTCCACGCCTAAGGAACGTGGTGGCGAGCCCCTCACCCTCCAGATCCCCTTCTGGTGCGATGCACCGTGGTTCCGCTGCCCAGTTTACGAGCTGGACGACGGCTCATACATGGACCCGTTCGGCCCCGGCCACGACATCGTCCTCCACTACGGCCACAACCTCTCCAGCCTCCCTCCCGCCGTCGTCATCACTCGTCCCTTCATGCCCAACACGACGCCGCCCACCGCGGACTCTCCGCTCCCCGTCACCGACGAGTCGGACGACGACTCGATCGCGCGCGCGAGTTCTCCTCCCCAGCCGTCGGCCATGCCCCTTCCCCCCCCCGCCCTCGCCACTCCGCCCATCCCCGCGCCAGCATACAACCCCTACAGTGCTGTCCCGCCCGTCGCTTCGACCCCGCAGCCTTGTGGTGCGAACTTTCCCGAGGGGTGGCCCTCCGTCAACGCGCCCATCGCCCCACGTGCCGAAGACGGCGCCCCTCCGATTCGCACCTTCATGGATACGCTCCCAGAACGCAAAGCCCAGCTCGCCGACGCCCATCATACTCGCGCCTACAAGAAGGCGGAACGGAAAAGGCGCGTGGACGTGGCGAGAACCGACGCTGAACGCACGGCCACCCAGGTCTACAACCAAGCCAAGCATCGCAGCCAACTGCACCAGAACGTCTGGAAGGGGGAGCTGAAGTGTTTCGCCGCCGCACTGCACTCCTCACCCGACATGCGCGACCGCACGTACCCCAACTGGTGCGACTACGTTGACAAATTCGACATCGAGGAGGAACCAAAGTTCCCCAATGGCAAAACGACGTGGGGCGCATTCAGCAACCCGCCCAAGGATCACCACTTGTGGGTCGCCCCACTGGTCAAGGAAGACATCGAGGGCATCATCAAGCTACACCGGGAGTTCCTGCTTCGCACCGCCCAGGAGCAAGGCCATCCGGAGGACCTCACGGAGCAGCCCAACGACGACGACGACGACATCCTATAGGCGGCCCGAGTCGTCTACGACTCGCGGGCCTCACGGCCTACAGGGGGGCTCTGTGACGTAGGACTACAACTAGCTATGTACGCCATAAGTCCCTTGCGGGCCGGCCCTAATGTTTCCCCGTGCCGCCCGCGTCGAGACGCGACGCGGGCCCAAAAAAGGAATACTATCGTTTTCTTACTGTTACACTCTCGTGCACTCCTCGCCTTTCGTACCCGAAGGGCTTGACTACGATCGTTACTGTTCCTAGCGGATTCCCCTCTTACCCTTGCGTGAACTGTCGCCCACGACAGTCATCACACCTACTATCCTACTGCAGCCCATGCTCTGCTCGATCTGTCATGCGGTCGGCCGCCGCGTCCTCGCATCCTACTGTAGCCCACGCTGCGTCCGACCTGTCATGCTGTTGGCCGATGTGTCCTACTGTCCTACTGCAGCCCACGCTGTGTCCGACCTGTCATGGTCTCCCCCGACGCGCAGTCGGAGGATTGCATCAGCAGTCCGCGGACTGCACCAGCAGTCGGAGGACTGCACGAGCAGTCCGAGGAATGCAGGAGCACTTAGCGAATACACCAGCCGTCAGGGCATAGCAACAACAGTTGGAGCATTGCACCAGCACTCAGAGGTAACACCAGCACTCGCAGGATTGCGCCAACACTCACAGAATACGCGAGGAGTAGGGGGATAGCAACACCACCGAGACTGCAATATTTTTTATCACTTGGCACGGTCTATACAATGTCCGCCAAATTAACTACATAGTATCCGGCGACAGCCACGCGTTGGTCAACCGAATGGAGGAACGCCCAAGGAGGCGGCTCCGGAAGAGACCGTCGTGATCAGTGGAGTCTTCATCGCTCTCGTTCATGGTCTCCGGCGCAGGCGGCACGGCTGGCGAGAGACGGTTCTCGGTGCTCTCGTTGTCGCTTTCGCTGTCGCTCTCACCGAGGTCGGTAACGTCGTTTAACGAAAAATATTCCGTGAAGTCCTCGATGACGCTCTCCATGGGCCGTCCTCGCTCGTGCGTACGGCTCCCCTCGTCCTCCTCCTCCACCATGCCAGTGTCGTCCTCCGACATGCCCGAGCCGTCCTGATCAAGGGGGCTTGCAGGGGCGGTGACATCATCGTCGTCGTCTTCCAGCACCGCGATCGAGGGATGGCCGACAGACTTGGGTTTCCAACGCACAACGACACAACCCCGTTTCCCAGCAAGCACCTTGTTGAGGTCGGCTTTTTTGAACGTCGTGTGGCCGAGGCTGACGCGGTTCGCGTTAAACTCCTTCAGTATGGAGGAGCTGGCATTGCCCCAATTGTCGATGATCGTCTTCTCCATTCATCGTTATCGCAGTGTGTACCCATCCCAGGCAGAATTTCCCTTGGAAACTGGTGAGATAATAACTCTGCAGAAATGAGCGGCTCAGAAGCCCACCTTGTAGGTCAACATACTCTTGAGGCTTTTGCAAATCTGACATAGCTCGTCGAGGTCTTCCAAGGCAGCGTGCGCAATGCTTGGGACACATATAGACCGGATGAGTTCGTCGTTCTCCTTTACGAAGGACACCAACTCATAGAACTCTTGGGGGAGCTGACACCTATGTCAGAATGACGACAAGGACGGGCAAGCTGGCGGGGGCGTGCCTCATTGCGGTCTCCATTGGGCCAAGTCAGGACGAGGAATCCGCGCTTGGGCTCCTCGCCATCGCCGAGATCTGCAGCCATAGCGCCGCGCACTTCGGTTGAATCCGCCTGGGGGGACCGGACCGTCACGTCGGACATCATGGCGAGCTAGGTAACTTTGGTTTTAGTAATACGTTGCTGCGGGACCGGGTGCGTAGGACTCACCATGCACCTACAAAACCCCTTCAGTTCTTCGGGGTCCTCCGAGTCGTTGATGGCGCGTAGTGCTGCTTCCGCCTTCTGTAGGGCCCCACGGTCGCGCAGTTTGTGCAAGAGGCCGTGGAGAGTGGTAGCGCCAGCGGGGGCGGCGTTGTCTCTGGTGGCCATTGTTTCGAGAGGGAGGGACTGGATAGGCAAACGGGTCGGGTTCGGTTATGGTCGAGCTCGGCGGACTGGTGGGCGGCGCGGGTGCTGAGTTCGCCTGGCTTTTGGCCCGGTCTTCTTATACAACATGGGCGGGGATCGCAGAAGCTGACGTCTGGCGCACCTAGCCGTGGAGTTTTCGCTCCGTCGCCAAGCGCGATGATCATGGAACGGCGAGAACGCCGTTTGTCGATTCCTTTCGATCTGCAGGGACCGTTGCGATCAAATATCGTGGGGAAGGCGAGACGGGGGGACGCAGCATTCCGAGGGTGGGGGATCGCGGAAAGGAAACGTTCCGGAAACTCTTGATGGAATGGCGGACATGGCCAGAGAACGACATGATCGGGCGCCGAAGAAGGCAGTCCGCGAAAGCAGGATCAGTGAGAAGCGTAGACCTTCATATCGATGAGCATTGCAAAACAGGATCGGGTCAAATTGTCGAGAACGTACCTTTTCCCATAACTGATCGGAGCCGGTCGAGAAACGCTTGCTTGGTGGTGGCCTTCAGACGTCTCAGAAGTCGCACAAGATGTTGATGGATGCGACCCACCAACGGGCGGCAGGAGGGCGGCCATGGGCAGCCTTCGGAGGGAAGGAGCTGGTAGAGCCGGAAAAAGGGTTTCTCGTGCAGTGTAGAAGCCATGGTTTTCCGTCGGCAAATCTGGCTGTGAACGGATCAGCCATCAACGGAGACAGAAGAGACGGACGGTATTCCCGTCGGGCCAATACACCGGATCGACTTGGAAGCGAAAAGCCACGAGGCCCAATTTCCGCCGGATCTGGAGCCCCAAGCTTCTAAAGGGCGGCGGGAGCCAAGTCACCACGCAGCTTGCATCTTCAGGACCCAGGACGATCGGCAACAATTCGCCTGACAAAGTGTTGGATACGAGGCCCAGACGTCGCAACAAATGTAGCCCTGGGCGCGAGGTTGGTAGGAGCGCGTGAATCAGAATGGGCCCAAGTGACCGGAAATGGGTATCACCAGACATTCTTTCCGTCGGCGTGTGAGCCATCAACCGAGAAAGAGACGACAGACGCGGCACGGCGCAGTGTAGGCCCGCTCCTGATCGACAGGCTGCTGAAGGGCCACGAGCCCGAGCAGAGAAACACGGGAATCGAGCATCATCAAAGCGCATTCCGTCGGGAAGGCGAAGATCCGCCGGAGGAATCTGCGGGAAGACCTGCCATGACGGCGATCGACCTTATCAACAGATTTAGATGCAGGGTGTATCTGCACGCACCTTGGATGGCATTATTCTGCCCTCCGTTGGGAACTGCAAGCAGGAGCGTTGAACAAGCCCACCCATAGTCGCGAGGGCACTTGGAGAGGGCGCACGAGAGGAAGCGATATCGGAATGGCGAGCTAGACTTGGGGCGAAGGGCGCTGACGGGAGGGGGGGATTGATGAAGATGAAACGGGATCCGCGTGTGGGCGGATGGCGGATTGTCGGTATCTAATCGAGATGCGCCCGTGATTTGAGGGGCACTGCGCGGCGCCCTGCGCCGTCCGGCACGTGACGCGACAGGCCTTGACCAATGTCGGACAGAAGGTTGATTCGACGGCGGATTGATGTCGGATCGATTTCGGAACGAGACCGGTTGCTACAGTGGGCGGTAGCCTCTCGGGCCATCGCCTGTCAACCCATCTTCACCCTTGATTCCTTTGAGTTCCCGCAATACGAGTGACCGGCGCGTTACCAGCTTAGGTTCGCAAGCTGAACGCTTACCGTGGAGATATGCGTAAAACGCTTGACCGTCGGTCACTTTCAGGGCTGCTACATTCGGCAGATGAGCTGTTATACAGTCTCTAGCGGGTTCACAACTCCATGGCCACCGTCCGCTGTGTAAGGGAAACATCATACCCTCTATACTTGAGTGGGGTACCAGTCTGACCTCTTCCGGGAGGTAACGACAATAGGCAGCAATTGAATTTAAAGTGGTATGATCGACAATTACGAAGTACAAAGATACATGAGTGATATGCGAACAGGTCACACGTGGGTTTGGCTCAAGGTAAGCGGACAACACGTGAGATACTCATATAGAAATGGAGATACCAGTGAAACGCTGGTATTCGTCTTTGCCGGGCGGGATAGAATCTGTGATGTGTGTGGGGGACGAGTCAGAGCACGTCAAAAGCAACCGGGGATTGGACGCACACCGCCTAGCATGTTCCTCCGTGGGCCGATTGACTGTGCCTGCGCCTTGACCAGTCTGCACCAGGACGTAGGGTGGGAGAGAATGTGGGGAGTCTATTGGTGAGTCAGCTCACGTCAAACGCGACCGGGCATAAAACGCACGCGGTCCAGCATGCTCTTCTGAGAGCTCAGCGATCGACCATGTGCTTTCGTCACTCAGGACCTCAAATTCGCACTTGGTGTGTCTCTCCGCACATTGCTTACAACTTCCAGTGGAACGGTCCTTCTTCTTCCCGGAGCATGCATGACGCATGTGACCGCCTGCCTCGAATTCGCTATGGCCCCAGCATTGTTTGCACTATGAAGCACGAGAGTGAGCGAACCACCTCAGGATCTACCAGGACAACGCACGATTCGCTCGTAGATGCTGCACCGGACTTTGTGCGATTGCTTCGTGAGATACTTTTCCCTTGCTTCTTTCTTCCACTCTTTTATGCTCGAAGAATGCGGCGGCGGAGACATGGGCACGGTCCCTTCGATACTGCTTGTGCTGAATTTGCGGCCGCCGTTGGTTTCTTTCCGCTGGGGAGGCTGCGCGTTGGTTTCTTTCCGCTGGGGACGCTGCGCGTATGGAGAATGAGTCCATGGTGAGGTCTTGCTAGGACCGCCGGCGGAAGCGACCACTTTCCGCCCTCTGGCTGAGCGGGGCGGTGGAACCTGCAAAGAACGACGGGGTGACTTGACAAACAGAGCATTAGAACTGAGCGGATCACATAATAAACAGGAACGCACATGCCCGGACTGTCCGTCATGATATGCACTCCAGGGCTCTGGACCTGCGGGACCTGGTTGGGTGGAGGTAGCTCGTCGTGCCGATGACAAGAAAAACTCGTTCAGACCGTGGGGGGCCACCACGATGTCAATCTCCGGCCGAGGCTCGTCCGACCGACGCGGGGCCATCATCCACCTCAACAGGTCCTTCAAACGGAGTCATGTCGCGTACAGGGACGGAAAGGATTGGCTCACTGCGAAAGGTTTCTTGTAGATCACTGCAGCCGCCAAAAGCACGGGACTTCCGCAGGCGCAACCCTCCCTGTGGTTTGCCGCTGCGCGTACGAAGTGCCATCGCCAGATTACCTCGTCGAGGTTCAGCTCTTTCGGGTCGTTGTGGCCGGTTATTCGCTTGGGATCGGAGAAGACGTGGCGGATCAGCGTTTTGTCAACCTCTGACGCTTCCCCCCGCTGATCCCAAAATCCATTCCGCAGCACCCTTTCGGTCAATGCCGATAACTCTGTCGACAGATGCGGATCCATTTGTAGAGGTTTGAGGTGCGGCGGGTGTGGCACATCGTTCGGCCATTCTTCCAGCTCTTGCCATGTTCCCCAGACCAGGGGATAGAGGTCGGCCGAGACCGCCTTGCTAAGGGTTTCTGGCGTACCTCGCAGCGTATTGAGAGCTTGGGGGTCATGCCGCAGCAAACAGTCCCATAAGGCCTTGTCAGGAGGTCAGACCAGGAGGGTATGATCAAGCACGGCAAGGAGCTCACCTTAACGTTGGGTAAAAATATCCCTATTGCCGCCCACGCCAGACATGCCGCTGACAGCGATGGCGTAGGATCTTCCGAGCTCGCTGCGTTGCAGATTGTCTGCCAATGATGGCCCAATCTGGGACAGTACGCCAAGTCGGGCCCGGTTTCGCACTTCTCCACTTCTGTAATCATTCGACGAATGTTTTGTACATCCTGGAGTGGCGTAGGCGACGGCGTGATCATCATGATTGATAGAAAGTAAAGGTACCATCCATCAGTGCATCGAGCGAACGTGAGTCGACGGACAGGGTTGCAACCGCGCGCGTCTCTGAAGCACATTCAAGCAACGGAAGCAACACTCTGCCCAGAAAGGCAAGGGGACGGAGTTGCCTCACCCCCTTCTTCCCTCGCCAGAGTCCTTGCAAGCTCTTTCTCTCCTCTACGACCATGAACGCCCGCCTCGAAGCATACGGCACCAAGAGGACACCTCTTCCAGCAAACCCGCTCCCTCAGTGGGGGCATGAGATACGCAAGGCATACACACTTTGCACTACACAGGAACAGGCGGCCATTCAGCGGGACAGCGACCAGGACACCGTGCTCATCCGCCTCCTCGGTTATCTCCTGCGCTTCTGCCCCCCGGAGGGGCTGGCCAGCCTCACGACAGAAATCAATAGCAGCAAGGGTAATACCGAGCGCTTGATTGCCTTGGGTATGTACTGGAAGGATGCCTTCCTTGGCGTCTGTAAGCAACCTCACATCCACCCTCTCGATCTATATGCTAACCCATGCGGTTCTCATCACAGGGAGGTGAAACCGCTCGACCCCAGCGCCGTCCTCGCATCCTACCCGCGATTCTGTTATCGTCACAACCGACGCCGTACGCGAGCTTCTCACACCAGGACCGCTAGACTATAGGCGCAGTAAAGAACTGGTGCGCCCACCACACCTCGATGAGCGCGATCCGAAGCTGATACCTGTCGTCAGGCCCTCAGGCATCATCGCAACTGCTGTGCCCTCTCTCGTAAACATGGCATCACTGCGGACGAGCAAGAATGGAACCCTGTCGAGAATCCGGGCCGCGCGCAGCTGAACTGTGCCATGTCTGGCCCCAACGGCTTGTGCACTTTGTCAATAGGGACATGGTGCAGGATTATGACAGAGATAAGGGCAAGGTGAGTTCCCGCATGCCTTGCCTAGTGCGCGGTACTGACTGTTTCAGCTCACCTGGGCCGCGACGTGCCTGGCCGTGCTGGCTCCCTTCCTCGGCGACAACGCTGCTGACGATGTTCTGCATCATTTCAATGGTGATAACGTGCACGACCTCCGCAATGTCTTCATCGCCACGAGGGACTTGCACGGCATGTTTGACGGAATGTACATATGCTTAGAGGCTAGGGTACGCCCCGAGCTCTGACATACATAACACATCGTCTCACACTGTTGCACAGGCTGAAGCCAATATGTACACGCTCAAACAGGTGGTGGGCGGCACCCTCGACCACCAACTGATCGACAAGATTCTCGACATGAACAGCCCATACCCCAATATCCCCGCGGTCTCCCCAGAATTCCTCGCTTTGCATCGGGCATGCGCCATAGTCGCTCATCTTTCTGGAGCAGGTGAACTCCTGGAAAAGGAAGAGAGGGACCGCGAGCCAGACAACAGGCATGAGTTGCCTGCGGGCGGGGGAAAACAAAGCCGGGAATGGGACTTGTTTCAATACCGATTGACCAGTATTAGCGTGCAGTAGTCCATTGCCGTCACCTGTACCCTCGTTAACCGTCATGTCTAATGCAAACACCCCACAGTGTATTCCCAACCAGGCGCGCAGACGCTGTTCCAGCCAAAAATGCCGTCTCCTCCGCCGCCTCTACACGCTCCTCCTCGCTCTTCTCCTCCTCCGTGACCCTCTCCTCCATCACCTCTTCCCCTCCTCCTCGGTTGCTGTCCCTCCGACCTCCTCCGGGCTCGCCTCCTGAGACATCTCGAGTCGTGGCTCTGCTCCTTCCCTGGGGAGGACCAGTCGAGCTGGTTCATCTGGGCAAAGCAGGGGCACTCCAGTGGAGTTCCAGTGGAGTTCCAGTGGAACTCCATCCCCACTGTACCTCTCCGTTGGAAGTCCAATGGAAATCACAATGACTTCTATTGAAGAGGGACGGTTATGGAGACGGAGAAGAGGGGGGGGGGATTGGATGTGTATGCTGTGGAAGTGGGAGCATCCAATCGACGGCTGACAGAGGTCCGTCCGACTTCGAACCGACATCGATCGGCCCTCATCGCCCCAGCTTTCTCCTCCCGTTCTCCACTCATTCTGCTCTCTCGCAAGCTTGCCACCCTACCTCACCGTGCCAAAGAGCAGGTGGTGGATAACCGCCGGAACGAACGGCACGGATTACCGTCTACTGCCGTACATGTTTACATGGACTGTACAGAGGTGCCTGGGAAAGCGTCAACGCAGGCTCGCACACCCTGGGCTCAATACGCACCTCTCGACCACGCCCAGCCTGCATCGGGCACTGGGCACCTCATTCTCGACCCCACTCATAGTTCCAGCCTCCGCCCGCAGGCGTAGTAGCGACGGCCAGGCGTACAAACAGGCGTACAAAGAGCCGGGGCGTGAAGGAAGCACGCAGAGCAGGCCGAGCATGCCATCCATCGTCCTGCCCTACCTCCCTTCATGCAACAGCGCTGACGGGCCATGCCCCATCCCACCCAGCGCCCAACCCAGTCTCGTCCTGGAAGATGTCACTTCAGGATCGAGCTCTGCGAGGTATGGGCGCACCTGACACTGTCCTCCCCCTCTTGTGCATGCTCGACTCGGTAGCCCAGGCCTGCTCCTGCCCAGCTCCCCAGTCTGCTCGTGCACCTCAGCGCCCCCTCCTGCAGCCCATTCTGGCCCCTGCCCATCCCAGTCCGACGTCAGAGCTATGCCTTTGTTCGTAGCAACGGGCGGTGTTGAAAGGGCAGGGTCATCTTCGTCGCGTCTGCTGGCTCTTGCTCGCTCGAGCCGAGTTGTCGTCTGATACCTAGAGATGACCAGGGGCGGCTCGGGCAGCCTGAGCTACATCGTGCAGATGGCGAGCAGGACGAGACGTGAGAAGGGCTCGAGCAGGCCGATTATGCGGAGCACTCGGAACCTCTCCATTGTCTAAGGGCCGGCGCTCAGGACTTTCAAAAGCGTCTTCGCAACCATCTTTATGCAAGGATGTTCGGTTTGGATGC
>KV417354.1:0-10895 GCA_001630345.1 Calocera viscosa TUFC12733
GTACTGTTTTGGTGAGCACGATTGCACCCGGCGCTGGCAACAGGTACTTACGCGTACGTAGCTCATATCTCGAGCACGCGGAACACGTAGCCCTTGCGCTGCGCGCACCGTATCGCCTCTGCGGGGTACCCTGGGCTTGCCCCAGTGCGTAGCCTCATACGGGAGGTTTGCTCGGACATACTCAGGCTGCACATCCAGCAGAGCTGCTTCGGACATCTACTCCGACTCATCCCACCCAGCTATGTGTTGCTCACCGCAACCTCGACCGGCGCTGCTTGCCAATGCGGTCCACCTACAGGTGATCCACCTCATGTTGATGAAGCGCGGTCACGACATTGGGCGTTCTCCGTGTACACGGGCCTGTCGTTCTTCGGCTACTTCTTCGTTGTCTTCTGCTACCCGCAGACGGCGGGGTTGAGCCCGAGGAGGCGCAGCTACTCTTCGATTACGACGTTGGGGTCATCGAGACTGAGAGGTTGAGATGAGAGGAATGTGAGATGAAGCAACGCGCCGGGCTTGGGATGTGAGTTGGGCATCGATCGGCTGCTGTGAGGGTCGTTTGGTATATGCAGGCGTCATGTACACAAGCGTCCAAATATTTCATTCCTATACTACATATGACATTCATCTCTGTCTGATATCGAGTACCTATGATCAGTCGTGTGGTCCCGCATCTGCGAGTGTGGGCAAGTGCGTGTGAGTGAGCTAGTGAACAGGAAGCAACAGGAAGGAAAGTCGCCGTCCCTCTCGCGCCCCTTCTGACAGCAGGGACCCACGCCACGGTTCCCTGAACGCTCCAAAGTACGTCTCGCGCGCCACTTCATTTCTGAACAATAACATCATTACACAGCAATGTTTTGAGCGTTTCTGGAAGGTAAGAGGGATATCTGCCCACCCCACCTTGAATGGACATTGTAGCATCATGCGTTGTGGCGGAGATGCCCGTGCCGGGCGGAGCGCCTCACTGCCGCAGCGTATTACGGTGAGGCTTTAGTGCAGAGCAGAGCCTTACGTGTGAGCAACACTCCCATGCATTCGACATGTATCAGTACAACCAAAGCAATCTAAATACGCTACGCTCCCATGTCCTCCAAAATACCCTTGCGAAATTTTTCGATCAATTCATGACTGGGACTGGACATCGTAGCACGCTGAGCCAAGACAAGCAAGTGCCGCGCTTGTCTGCCTTCCTTGGGAGTTCGCTCGAGGACGGGATCCTTAAGCAGGAGGTCGAGCAACAGATCCGAGAGCTCCGCGTCCACGTCTTCGATGCGGGGCGCTTGACCCAGAGCCCACCGAAGGATTACTTGCATCCCTTCCATATCCAGCAGAGCCACCAGAGTGACCTTGTCCCCGTCAAGTACTGCCTTGATGTTCCTAAAGCTCCACATGTCTAGCACAAATGGTGCGTTGATACTGAGCGGGCCGCTCAGGAACAGGCCATTGAGCTGCTGGGGTTCATCGATTATGGCTTTCACCCCGGCAACATATTCTTGAACGGGTACACCTTCGTTTCGGCGGAATTTCATGTCGCATTGTGCAATGCTCTTCAACCATGCCCAGGCGTCGCACCATGGGCCCGGATCCTTGGGCGGACACACGATGCCTTCAAACGGCAGGCCGCGGAGTGTGACCATGCTGTCGACATGGAAATCGAGACTGCCGTGTGAAAGATTGAGGATGTCCTTCAAAGGGCTGGTACAGTATAGACTACCGATCTTGTCGAATTCGAGATGAACAACTGGTTAATGCAATCAGCAATCTGCGTGATAGCCTGAACTTGAGCATCGCGAGACAGCTCCGACCACCAGTCGGCAAGGGTCTTCCCAGGCATCTAGTCAAGGTCAGATCGTGAAAGGCGACCAATGAAAGCCATACGTATTCCTGTAGCGTCCAAGCCCCACCAACCCGATGGTCTTCGTCTTCGTCAGCGACATAGACGCGTGGGATAGGTATAGTCGGCCGTTTCCTCAATACCAGCATAGACGCAACCTGGGGCCGACGTGTGAAGCAGGTCCTGATTATCACATAATGCATCGCACTTCGGAAGATTCCTTGAAGTTCTGCCAGAAGGGCTGCGCCCAGTCGAAATCCTCAAGATCGGTGCCAGTGATCCGAACGACAGCAAGGAAGCTATGCCGGTCGTTCCAAAGGCTCTCCCTGGTTCCGAGCAACCTGCTCCATGCGCTCTCCGTCATTCCAAAGGTTCTCTGCATCAGCGCCGATGGAAGGGATGTCCGGGCACCCGCGCCATCCAACGGTGCAGAAGCAAGGGCTTCGGCAAGGACTCCAGGCTTCATACTGGCAGCTTCTGCGAGATAGGGTTAGCCCGAGCCGCCACCTTGGACACCTCTTGACTTGGGTTACCGCTGGAGGCCAGCGCGCCGCGGACGGCGGGTGCCGTCGGCCATGGCTGAGGGTGACCGGCCCGGCAAAAACAACCGTTCGGTGAGTACAAGTGTAGTAGCACCGTGACAACTGCGGCAGAGATGAGAGGAGCTCCCGAAACAGGAGAAAGGATTGGCTGGTTGTCGTTCGATCACCTGGAGCTAGTAGCACGTGATGGCAGCAAAAGTCATTCCTGACAAGGGATGGCGCAAAGAAGAAGGGTGGGCGCGGGAACCGAGATCGGCAGCAAGCAGACCTAGGGCAGGGCGGTGGCAAAGCCAGTGAGGACGATCAGATGTATCAGGGGGAAGAAGAAACGAACGGTCTAGCGAAAACGGTGCAGAGGGGTGGGATCTACGGCACCGGCCGAGGAATGGCCAACAGCTCTGCTGGGTCTTCTGGGAAGGAACAGAGATCCGTGACAGGAAGCTGAGGGCATCGACGCTCTGCATGGACGAGCAGGAGGAAAAATCTCGAGGGGCGTCTCACGGCAGATCCGGTCTGGGCTAATCCGCCTCGTAGAAGGGGTGCGCAGCCTTACGATGTAAGCGGGCGTAACTGAGCGGGAATGAGCCGGAGAAGAGACGGTTGGGGCAAAAAGGGCATCGATCGCCCGAGGTGATGGATGGGATGAGACGAGGCTGGCAACCAAATGGATCGGGTTATTGAGGCGCGCCCCGTCTTCGCACGCTTTATGCTGCGGTTCCGCACACAGCGCGTGACCCCCGAAATAGTGCGACTACCGTTCGCTTGGAAGAGAAGCGCCGCCCATTGATAACCAGTGTTGGGCCACGGCGATACGCAGGCCTGCTCCTGTTGACGCGTCGCGTCATATGCTGATGCCATCAAGACGCAAACGCAAAGAAGAGCCCGACACGGCATCGCCCTGCGCGTCCAGCCGTTGGAGGCCCTTAATCGCCGGGCCCACCTGCCTTTCGGGCGATGCAATAATGTTCAGCAGTCCTTCGCGACCCATTTCCGCCATTCGAACGTCGCCATGCCCTTGACAGATGTGTGTCTAAGCCAGCCCAGACCTGCAGGGTGCAACCGACTTGCAAAGGCTGCGTTAAATTGGCGCATCCGAGCATAGCGAAGGCACAGAAGTAGAATCTGAGACGACGTTTGCTTGGCGCTTAGCGCCGCGGGCGCCGCTGATGACGTGAGGAGGCCAGGGGCTCCCCGCGTCGCGCACTGATCGGGTGCCGGTCCAAACGAACGCGTAAAAGTCACGTGGCGAACCGCGGGTGGCAATGATACCACTTCCGTGGCCAGGACTCCCTTGAATTCTGCAGTTTGCTGTCCTCATGCGCTCGTCTATTGCCAGAATTCAATCGCGTACCGTGTCCTTTCACGTGCCTAAAATCAACAATGTGGCGTGGCCTAAGTAGCACGCCAGACGAGACTGTCCATGACCCGCGCCAGTTCTGCCACTGTATACACTTCCCCTGCTTCAATTTCGTTCAAATGGATTGCAACAGACTCGTTACAGCTCATTTCTTTGAAGTGGATGCCTATACTGGCTCCATCGCCATTCGGCACAACGGGGTTTGTATGGCCACACGACGTTGGGGCTCCCACTCACCCGGCCGATATCTCTAGAGGCTCACCACCATACGCGGGCATATAAATGCCACAGTCAACGCTGGGACGTTCGATATAGCCAGTGTAAGAGACCAGATACACCCTCGGCCACCCGCTGACTTCTCCTCCAGCAGCTGTTCGAACAACACCTGCAACCATATCTGCGAGTGGTGCTCGAATCTATCCCTATGCGACAGAACAACCCCTCGGGCCTTTGGCCCTTTCCAAGGACTCTGTGCGTCTGTACCCCTTGTAAACGTACCTGGCTGACTCGCTGCGCTACACAGAGTACAGCTACCGCATATGTGTAAAGCAACACTACGTTTCGAGCAGGAAGGGGTGCGTCCAGCTGTCTGTAGACGGTCGAGCTACGGCTGAACTTGCCCCCAGTATGGGAAGGTCGATCTCACAGTCATGTGCGATCGCGTTCCACGCAACTTCCAGCCCTTCATGGAGGAAGATTGGGCTAGTTCACCCACGGCATGTCCGGATATACCTGGATGCAGCAGGACCATGGTAGTCTGGATGGAGGCCAAGATGTGGTGGAGCGAACCTATTGTACGCCATTGTGTCTGTGAAATCAAATCATATCTCACCAACTTCAACCTCCAGACGGGGCAAGCTCTGCAGAGGGCTACGGGGGCAATCCAACCGTGCGCAGACCTTCGTCAGGACCCGTCCCAGGACGTCCTAACTTTAGCCCCAACAGAGTACAGCAGTTCTACTTCCACGGCGAGTGCGTACTCGAGCCAGATAAACCAGTCTCGTGAGAGGTCTCCTATATCTAGCGGCGCTTGAGCTTATGATTAACAGCAGGAACGACCAGCAGCCCATTCACGGCGAGAATGAGCCCGGTGTGCCGCAGGGCCATGGGGCAACCTTGGGTGCGGCGCCAGTTGCTTGCCACTAGCTCTGTTGTTTCACTTATGTCCTTATTGATACGCTATTGATCTTGTGGAGCTTGTGGATGCTGCCTTCTTCTCCGAGCCGCGTAGTAACCAAGTGAAAATCGGTGATCGAGTTGTGTGTGCGAGCTCGTTGGCTGTCTGTCTTACACGGCTGTTTATCTTTGGAAATGGATTCGGGTATGCACGCTTAGTACACCCACAGCCAACGACTGTTCCCCGGCTGTGACCGTAAGGCGGAGAACGATACAAATTGGGAAGCATGGGTATTACGCCAAGGCTAAAGAACAGTGATTACTTTGCTGTCTCGTCCTTACAGAAGGTAGGCACAACGGTCCAGTACCTAGGGAGTAACCCTGTCTCTTCGAACTCTAGCTATCTGACCAGAGACGGTTGAGCTCTTTCATTGCGCACAGGGCCATAAACACTTTCTTACCTCCCCTGACACGAATTTCACCGTGTCCAGCGTCTGAGTTTCCTGGTCGCTGCTCCCTCTGATCGTCCCGATGACCTATAGGAATGACCGACGAGAGTAATCAGCTTGATACCTACGCTATGGTCACAGACCAACTCACGATACATTTTCCTTTCGTGAGGAGATGGCACATCAGTCGGGTGAGATGGTCGTCACGACCGCTGACTCGACCTTCTCGGCGCCCAAGATTATGTACGAGGGCCTCGACGTTCTTCAAGGTCCCGTGTATCATGTTAGTCTGCGCACCTAGCCGCGTACATGAACTGCCTGTGAAAGGCTCCGACCCAGCAAGATCGAGCAGCATCACGGTACGTCCGCCCATTTCCAACTTGATTGCCTGGTGGCTGCGAGAGGACGATGCATTGTTGATTGTTTTGGCGGTCGTCCTTCGATTGGCGATCAAACTCCAGAACTTCGATGCTGCAGGGCGATCGCATATTGTATCTTCCCATCATCAGATATGCCATTAGACACGAGGAATTAGCCAAATGACTCACGGGTGTGAAAGTCGCACCACTGGAATTTGCCCTCGCCGGCCAGGAGCCTGGGCTTGCCCGAAATGTGTGCAGGAGGAGAGCTGCTCGGCAGCAGATCCTTCAATAGGGCGCTTGACCCTTTTAATGGAGCTTCGATTTGCAAAGCTTGAGCCCTGACGCGGACAACCTCGGCGGTCCTGGCCTTCTCCATGACCGCGTCGAAGAGCATCTTCATAAGATGCGTCTTCCCCGTCCCTGATGTGCCAAATAAGATCACCCCATGGTCTGTCACAACCTCCGGGAGAATCGAGCCCATCGATAGGTCCAGCAAGTCCGCTACTTCCGTCGCTACTTTCCGAGAAGGGTAATTTGGGCCGAAGATCTGTATGTAGGTTATGGGGCATACGCACAGAGGCAGGAAGTTGTTCGCTCACGCGATCTAATGCAAAAGGAGTTTGGTGGAGCCGAGTGTCGAGATAGGTGATATGCCCCCCGTCATTCTTGACTGCCCAGGCAGCGGAAAGAGTGTTTGCGGCACCTCAAGAGCACAGTAATGAGCGTCGCACTGCTCAGTCCAAATCGCCTTCAAACTTACCAGGGCCAGAGAAAAAGGCGATCATGACGAGCGGACGTTCTGTGTAAGAGGGTGAGTGTCAGCTCTGAAAGCGGGGTGGATCTACTGGCCTGTCATTGTAGCAACGTGCTGGGTATTTATGAGCGCCTTCGCAGTCTCTTTGGTCTGCGCTTTAAGGACCTCGTCGCCTTGGATCAGTTCCAGAGAACGGAGCGTCTTGGCCACCAGTGTGTACAACAGTCCCTTCGGTCCGCTGGCAAGTCCGCTTGTGCTTTGCAGGATGGTTGCCATTGCATGTCAGGTGGGGGAGAGATCCAGCCAATGCAGCTCCCCTCCCGTCATAGAAAACGTTTCACGTCCGCTTTGCCCGAAGAGCGCGCCGTTGATTTAATCCATGATCAACGCATTTGGCCGTCTGGGCCTGCTTTATTACCTCGATCTGGTTGGTCTACGAGTGATCCCTGCCGCGTCAAGATCGAGCACATGAACATGACAGGAAACGACCTAAGGGTCCCTCACTGGATAAATTCTCGCAGCTGGCGACAACCTCCAAAGAAGGGCGGCACAAGATGAACGTCCCTGAAGACATGAACACGACAGGGAACGACGCTAAAAGCGTCTCTCGCTGGATAAATTCTCGCGGCTGGCGACAACCTCCAAAGAAGGGCCGACACATCTTCCCGAAAGAGGGATGACTGGGCGACGTACGGTAGCATGACGTGATATAACGCTGTACTGGTGCCTGACAGAGTGTTCGGCACTTTGGCTGGGAGACACATTTCGATGCATAGCCCGACCACGTTTCATAAGCTTCAAAGGTCGCCGGGACGGAATGCAAGGACACGATAGCTCGGTCTTCACAAGACGGCGGACACTTTCTTGCCTACTTTCGTGCTCTCTCAATGGCTCCTCCTCTCCAGTCAGGCCTTGACTTCAACTTTTTCTTGGACTTGAACAGCAAACGCAAAGTTCAGATCCTACTTGACTTCCATGGTGCCGCCCAAGAGGTGCACGAACAGCACCCCGAGGTACAGAAAGTAGCGGCAGCCCTCGTCGTGTCGAGTGACATCCTGGACCAAACCGGAAAGAAGTACACATGCCCAGCCTGTGGAAGTGTTGGAGCCAAGCCGAGTGCGGCTACCCACGCGCGATGCCAATGGCGGCCCAAATTGCTGGTAAAGCGAAATGATGGTGGGCCCTGGGATGAATGGGCGAAGCTCCAGAGAATATTCGACACGCTCCGCTCGGAGGGGCACGTTGACGAAGGTTTCTCCAATGCTCTCAACTTCGCCCAATCAGTGCTGAATAAAGTGCGCCTGCACGGCAACCTCAAAGGCGCAGTCTTCTGATAGTGCGTTTGAGCCAGTACAAAGCGCGACTGGAAGCTACAACCAGGGGCCAGGAGCCAGATGTCGAGGCGTTCGGCGGAGCGATCATGTTCTCCATCCAAACTCAGAGCCTGCGGTCGTACAGACGCGGACAGGTGCGTGTCCGTCCAGGACGCTCGTCCACAGGTTGCGCTGACCTGGCTTACAGTTCCCGCGCTCTCGGGAAGGCACAATACAGTCGACAGATTTTGAGCAGCCGCCGCCGTCGAAACCGAGTGATCCTAGTGAGCCCACGTTAGCCGGTCGGGAGCGAGTCGGGTTCATCGAGGAGCACATTACAACGCACCTTTCCGCACGTCCGGCTTTCCCACCTTCGGACAACGAGACTGATGAACGAACTAGGTGGCGAACATAGCCGATGAAGACCATCCCCCTCCTCGGTATGAGGAGCGGACTAGTGCGAGTCGCCATGTTCATTTCCTCAATGGTCAAGCTAACATGCAACGTACAGGAAGGCTGCGAGAATCTCGCAGGTGAAAGAGCCGAATGGGCGCGAGCGTTCTATACTCTCGTACCAAAGATCTCTGAAGAAGATGCCGGCCGGATGGTAGCGGAGCTGATGACGAAGATTCAAGAACGTCTCGCGCAGGGGACAAGAGCGAGCACGATCCTTATGACCCAGCGGAAGTCTCACCTCGCCTTGCTACGCTATCTGCAATTCATCCACGTGCGCTTGAGGTCCAGTGCCACCTGCACTCACGCAGACCCACAAGGCTGTACCGAGATCTGCCCAGGTGCGTGTGAGGACGGCAATCCGTCGCGATAGACTTCTGATCTCTCGCAGGTCGGTGGAGCACGCAACACGCCATTGCAATGTGGCATGAAGAGCTGTTGCGGGCGGAGCAGCCCTACGACATGGCTTCGAGCGTGGTCTTGGAGGGAGTAATAGCACTTCAGACGGAGGTGGAGAAGTGTGCGGCTACTTTGGCAAGTGGCAACGCCGTTTCATCGACGCTGACCTGAGACCTCTCGGACAAGTCCTTGTTGGCCAGGTCAGGGTGCGGGGCCACGAAGAAAGAGGCACGATTGCGAGGCGTGGACAGTGCAGGCGCAGAGGGGACGAGCCGCCGCGCGACTTAGACGGCACGCAAATGGCCCCACTGTGTGCGCGGCCGCCTCTGGTTTCATCGTTTCTCGCTCATTTCACTGAGTACAAATTTATTTCAAAACTTATTTGTTATCTGCGACGTATGTTCTTTTCTCCTATCTATACTGTAGCTAAACTTTAATGCTGTATTGTGTGATGAGGCGCGCAGGCTTATCGCGCGCAAGGGTACTACTGCTCGTCCGATTGAGGCCGCAGCGGGGAGGGGGTTGGGGCTGGAGGCTCGGAAGTGCTGGAGATGACGGCAGGGGCAAAGGCGCTTCGGGCGGGACCATGCTGTGCGCATCGAGGGATCCATGGAATCGCGAATGCCAAGTAGTATCTTGCTGACGGCTTTCGTTGCGCCGATCTTCGGTTTCAGGACCGCGATCGGGACTGCACGTTGACCTCTTCCCCGGGCCTGACAACCTACAGGCGTTGGCGACGGGAGACGGCAGAACGTGCGTCTCTAGAAATCGCGGGACTGGCATTGTGGACGAAGGCTAACGAATGGCAGAAGCGATCTTCTCGTACCTGACGACAATGCGCATTGCCTCTCCGACCGATCTCGTCAATCAGTGGAAGCAGGTGTTGAACAAAACGGCCGCCGGGCCAGCCATCCGAGTGGCCATCTTCAGCTGTCTGATGTTGGGCACAGCTGTCAGTGTTCTGGAGCGTGCAGATATCGAGTCCTGAGTCTTCCAGAAGCAGTTGGACTCTTTCTCGTAAAGCTCGGACAGCCCGGGCGGGAATAATTGATAGTCGTTACTGCCCTTTGTATCAGACCTCGTTCACATGGGTAACCTGAGATGCTCACATGGCAATCTGATTGGGCACCCCTTGGCATCTTCGGCCTGGCCGGAGCGACAGGCCCGGCACGCATCGTGTCCTTGTAGTACTGGTCGATCGAGTAGTTGACCTTGCATGCTCGCTTCTCCGGCTCGAGCCATCCAAAGGACAACGCGGCGAACTTCCTGCCCTCAAAGTTCTAGCCTTCCCACGTCTGGATGATCGACTCGGTCTTGAAGTTGTTCAGATCGTCCCGGTTTGAGGGCCTTGCACTTGCTCTGCAGCTCTGCGGTCATCTTCTCGCCACGTGCGATGATCGCTTCGATTTCGTTGTTGACCATCACGCTGTAGATGGTGAGCTGCAATCACGGATAGCGGAGGAGGTGACTCGCTCTTCGGTGGAGTTTGCGATCCTTTCCACACCGTGGTGGATCATCTCCAGGAGCTCGTCCTTGTTAGCGGCTATATACCCAATCAGCATGGTGTTCTGATATATCTTTCCATGCTTACGCTTCTGCTGTAGCTGGGCTCCGCGTTGCTGTTGGATGACAAGCTGATCCAGACGCAGCTTCTGCGCCGCACGTTCCAACACCCGCTCCTCCACGCTTCCCTCCGTGCTGAACCGATACACGTAGACCTGCTTCATCTGGCCGATACGATGCGCACGGTCCATAGCCTGGAGATCCGCCTGCGGGTTCCAGTCGCTGTCGTACAGGACAACTACGTCCGCAGTGGTCAAATTGATTGCCAAGACCGCCTGCACGAGTGGTAAGCAGGAAGACAAACTTCTGGCTGCCTTCTTTGTTGTATTCGTCGATAGCAGCGATACGATCTACGTGAGCCGTCCCACCATCGATGCCGTAGTATTCTGGCTATCGGTCAGCAATCGACGAGTGAGATAAGCTTATAGAACGCACGGTAGCCGCGGAACATGCAGTAGTCCTCCAGGATGTCCAGCATGCGCCTCATTACTGAAGATGAGAACGCCCGATCGCTGTGCCTTCATCGTCATGAGGAGCTTGTCCAAGATGACCATCTTGCCGCCGTTCTCGACCAAGTGCACGTCCGTCGTGTACGGCGGACCCGTCTCGACGCCGTTAAACAGACGCGTCCCGAAGTCGCGCTGTCTGGGCTAAGGATTGGAAATCCAATGGTTATCCAATGGAATTCCATCTAGGCGGTAGCTAGTTGATATACACAATAACCCCATGATAATATATCATAGCTAACCCTAA
>KV417354.1:22606-37706 GCA_001630345.1 Calocera viscosa TUFC12733
CCCAAAAAACTCCGCCCAATTGAGCCGCGAGCGGGCCAATCGGACTGGCAGCATCAGCAGGTCTCCAGCCTCCGAGACTCCCCTGCGTCCTCCATCACTCCTGCCCTGCTCTCTGCACCGTCGACCCCGCTTTCCTCCCGTCCGGGTTCGCCCGACTTTGGCAACTGCTCCCCAAACACGACGGCTATCTCCTGCTGTTCGTTCTCCCTCACCCGCTACAAGCCGTTCAAGTGCACCAAGCACGGCTGCACGAAGGGGTACCGCCAGGCGAAATGCCTCAAGTACCACGACGTACACGGCCAGTGCAGCTCTGTGGAGGCGAAGCTGCGCCCGCACGCGTGTGCGGTGAACAAATGCAACAAGAAGTACAAGAATTGGGGAATGCTAATGAACCACTACAAGCAGGCGCACCCAGACAAGTCGCCTCCCTCGAAACGTCCCGGATGACCAAATGATCGAATGCTCCCCACCGCGCATTGCTCCCAGGGCCAGTCGGTGCGGAGTCCCGCTTCGGCGTGCTACGAACTTGATCGCTGCCTTCGCACGCCAATGCTCCTCGGCCGGTGCGCTCACTGGCGACTCGAACTATCATCCTGCTCGGTATGGAAGCCCACGGCATGCCAACGGTATCTCCACACCCCCGTATCCCGCAATCGTACCCCCCACATGTAAGCAGTGCCACAACTGCGCCAAGCCCGACCCGCCGCAGTCAAGGTAACGCCACTGATCGCAAGCAACACTCGCGAAAAGTAGCATCAGCGCAACACCCGCAGTTCTGTCGGCCCTAAAGGCCATGATTCTAATCGCCCACCCCTTCCGAGCCAACACCAGGGAGGGAGGAATGAGGCAGGACTTTCGGCTGAGGAAGGGAGGGTAATGCTTAGGTGCGCCGCATAATCGAACTCGCTATCGGAACACTTCGCTCATCTACTTGCACAGGAATGAGAGGGTAATCTCTGAAGCCCGACCTGGACGACCTGGAGCCACAGGGATGGGCAGGCGCGCTGACGACCGTATCCACCACTGCCGAGCGCTATTTGGAGCTGAGGCTATTTGGCGACGGCGATGCTGGCGCTGCTCCTCTGCCTAGCTGATCGCTGCAGGGGAGGTCGGGTCGTGAATTCAGAGCGCATGAATTGCAGATTTTGCGGAACAGGTGGAGATTTTGAGTTCGCTTGGGCGGCGGCCTCTCGGCCTCGCTATAGAGATTTCATACATAGTTGTCATAGGGACAGCTCTCGAGCAGCCCCCTTTTCATAACAGTTCCATACATCAGAAAGTGACTATCCTCGATGCCTATGGCTAAGCCTGAGTGAGGTACTGCCGCGTTACCTGGAAGGCCGCATACGACCAAGGTAGAAGGTGTTGTGCACTTGTGCAGGTCATTTAGCTGGAGAAGATGTCAGGGTGGGTGGGCGATTGTATGGCGATGTGCGTACCTTGCCCAGAAGATAACTCACCCCCCCCCTAATTGTGGTGCTCGTGTTCACTCCAACCTCCACCATCCCAAGCGTCCCGTGTGAAGACTCATTATGATGTTTGGAGCACGGGCGAGACTGATCGTATATCGGCACTCTTACGCCTGATGACTCGTCGTCAGCGTTGGTCTTCCTATCCATCCTTCGTCTCGCTTGAGCGCGCGCCAGCAGGGCCGAACGTACGAGGATGCGGTGATGCCGCAGGCGTTGCCGCGACCGCGTACAAGCATTCAGGCGGTGGCGGAGGGGGGCTGGCCGGTAGGCCTCACGGCGTTCATCCGTACCATCGCGCCGTTCATCCGCACCATCGGGCATTTCATCGCACCGTCGCGCCGTTCGTCCGCACCGTCGCGCCGGCCTGCGATGGCCAGCGCTTCTCGCGGTAGGCCACGCTGGGTTAATTGCGTGTTGAGGGAGGGCGCGAGTCATACGGGCGAACGATTGCCGAGCGGACGATATTGCGACGGCGTTGATGACGCTGATCGGTCACGATGCTTTGTGCTCGCAGCCGCGCTCAGGCGCCCGATGGCGAGGTGGAGAGACGGTGCGTGAGGCAAGGAAAGGCTGCCCACGGGCTGTTGGATGGAGGTCAGGAAGCCGAGGTGAGTATGTCCTCTGGACGCTCCTCTGACGATAAGGCTGGCAGTTGCTGACCAAGGACCGGCGCAACGACTTGCCGGGGAGATTCCTCACGAACAGCGGCGGCCACCTCCACACCTTCTCACGGCAGACGACGAGGCGTGCATCGCGATCATCTTGAGTTGCGACGAGGAGCACCAGACGTGGAATCGGAGGGGCGGAGTGTTCGACAGGTTGCCGCAGCGGCGCGCCCCAGTCCACACAACCGTAGCTTCCTCTATCGTCAGGATCGGGGCGCTACAATTCTATAGCCTGGTGCTGTTGTAGAAATAGATGAGGGAAACGTGCGATGACAATCAGTCTGATGATGCGCGGCGTACCCCACACCGGCAGCCGTCGGGAAACGCGTGGTGAAGATGGGTTGTCCGGTGACGACGGCGTATCCGATGATCTTGACGCCGTTCGCACTATTAGCGGTGCAGCAGCGCGGGACGTGCCTATGTGCTGTGGACGATCGCTTGCCGGTGAATTGGGTGTAGGCATATCCATTATTGAGACGCGGTAGCGACGCGAAGCGCTGTGCTGGAAGCGCCGCCTCTGGTCGCTTGACGCGCAGCGTTCTCGATCGCGGTTCAACGCATACAGGCGATGAACTGGATGGGCTCGACATTTCCTTCACAACAACCACTGCCAATCACGATTTCAAAGATCTGACGTATTCATTTATTGCACATCAAATAACAACTCTTGTAGCTACCAGAAAAGAGGGTGCCAACGTACCCGATTAATTGGCAAAGATCTGCCTTGAGCCATGCGACCTAGGCGGCGTCAGGTATGGGAGCGTGTCTGTGCTCGATGCCAGGCTTGCACCATGATCGTCGAGGAAAACGACACCGTTTGCGTGGACAGATCGGACGGGCTTGCCAGCTTTTGCAGTATGAGCACGAAGTCGCTACCATCAGCGTCAGCATCAATGCCCCGTACATGCCAGAGCGACGCGACGTACGTCCAACTCTACCTAGATCTGCGGTTCCCAGAAGTCAATGCGCAGGGGCCGGATACGTTGCCCCCCCCCCGGGATCTTGTGATCCAGCTTATCGGCTCCAAGAGCCTTAAGGGTCTTCAGCTCCACAAGCGAGTATTCCTCAGGATTCTCGCGGCTGAAGTTGAACTGCACCTTGACCGAGACGGCAGGGTTGGTGATGAGGCGGGGAATGCGAAGGGCTGCCCGCCAATTAGCATCGAGAGTAGCTATAACATGCATGACGGTAGCTCACTGGTTCCTGGACGCGCTGCGAAGCATTAGGGGATGGAGTAGGTAGACGCCGCCCTTGTTCCCACTGGCTTCAACAAACTCATTCCACTTCGGAATGAGGTTCTTGAACTTGAAACCACCGCCAGAGGCGGGATAGGTACCCTCGCGATGCTCCTTCAGGTACTCTGCCACATGCTAGATGCCATCGGGCGAGATGTAGGTAGCGCCTCCTTTCCGCTTGATATCGGGCGAATGGGGGAATGGCGAGGAGCGCTTTTCGTTCCGGAGGGTCTAGAAGTGCTGCAAATAGTGTCGGGACGAGTTTGCTGTATGGCAATAGCCCACGCACCTTGAACGAGTCGCCGTCGACGTGCCAGTTGTCCAAGTCCCTCAGGTCGACCTCCTTGTTCTCCCATTCCTCCGTACCGAGGTTAACAATAAACAAAGCTACATGCCCGGATCAGCACCTTCTTTGTCCAATCCGCAGGCGCATGTACATACATACCCATCCCTCCACTCAAACCACGATTCGCCGATCCTCTCCTTCCCACCAAGCAGATCGCAGATAGCATCCCATGCCGCCGTTGGTGCAACGACACTGGCCTTCTCAGACTGGTGCCGGGGCATGTTGGCGCGGTCGCGTGTCCACGTCGACTTGTCATTCGGGTCCGTCCATCCCGAGACGCACCCACACTGCAGGATGCTTAGATCGTCATTTCCAGCTTATGACACCATACTGCTCGCCATCCTGAGCGAAAGTGAACTTGTCGGACCATTCTGGGAGAAGTGCGCTAGGGATCTTCACCCAATCGTGCTGCAGGAAGTGATCGACATTGACTTCTTCAGGATAGATAGGATGCATCGAGGCAAACGCCCAAGAATATGAAACTCCGAACACATAGATGAAGGCGATAGATGAGAGCGGCGACATTACTTTTGTGGAGGGATCGGCACACCGTTGGATGTGTAAGGCTCGGCGACGCAGGTAATGGGCCGCGCGCTCTCCTCGAGGGCGGCAATGTCCTTGAACATCACCGAGAGTTTGGTCTCGTCCAGACGGGGCGGGTTCTGGATATCGCCGCGCTGGCTGCCATGGACGTAGCGTATCAGGGGATAATGATGGATGTGGTCCATGTGGTTCAGCCATTGGGCTTGATTGAATCGCAGCTCCTCACAACCGGGCAGGTTGCAGCGCAGAGTGCCGTTGAGTGGGGCGATCTTGCGGTGGTCCTTGTGGACACCGTTGACCTTTTTGATTGAGCCAGGGAAGACGTGGCCGATTAGGTGTGCGTTGAGACCGTGCTGGCTCTCGAAGAGTCTGGAGTAGGGTTAGGGTTATTGGAAGCCATGAGGAGATATGATTACCTTGTTCGCTGACTCCAGTCGACATTCTCATCGAAGACACACTGGGGGCAGCGGAAGAAGATGCGCGGTTTGGAAAAGAGGCTTGCGCGGTATCGTAGGATGACCGTATTGGTCGCTCCCCTAGGGGCAGGCAGGGATCAGTCGACATTGCCATATGTTAGAGAGGTTCCTGTTGGACGACTTACTGGTTGAACTCGACCTTACCCTCTTCCGTGTCGCCCTCCGAGTCCTGCTCGCCGTCGTCGTCGTGCCAGTCACCATCTTCTTCAACTGGTTCCGCGTCTTCTGCGTCTTCTTCGACGGTGCTTCCTTCCCCCTCGGCTGCCCCTGCCTTCTCCGCGTTCCGTGCCGCCCACCTGCCGCGCTTCTCCGGCTGGATCTCGTATACGAACTTGCCTTCTCGCATCGCCTCTGCCTTGGCGCCTTGGGCGTACGCAAACTTGGATGTTCTTCTCCATCTGGTCCGGACAAGGACAAGAGTCGGGGCAAGTTTGAAGTAATCGAAACAGGCCCGCATGTGCTCGGCATAGTCGGCACGTCGGGGCCAATAGAAGCAGAAGTTGCAGCGTTTCTCGCCTGCTTTGGTGCGGGGCCTGTGTTCGTGGGCGTAAAAGTGGTGCGCAAGCGATTTCCCCCTGCAGCATTTGATTAGCATGAGCAAGGAACCGGGCTACCGACAAATACAGAAGGCGTCGGTGTCATAGACGTAGGTGATTTCTACTTACCAGTCCTTTTCCCGCTTTTCATAGGTAATCATGTCATCCGATAGGCAGTAGGGGCATTGGCCGATGCGAGCCGCTTCACTTTCTTGAATTAGCTTGCTGTGGTAAAGAACAGAGTTTTCGAATAGCGCTCGGGGTCGATCTCTGCGATGAGCGCCGCGGCACTGGAATCCGGCTTGAACAGAGTGGTAGTGACATCGATTGCGGCGCGTTCGAGCGGCGTGGGCACTCCTTCTTCTCCAAGGGGATGAGCAAGGGTCAAAGAAAACGCGTGGACGCGCACCATCTCGGGGACTCTGCGCAGAACCAGACACCAGAGCGGCCGTGCTGGACTCGCCTATGGTGGCCTCCTCGGGGACGTCGAGCATGGGCTGCAAGGGCGATACCTGCACTGAAGGCGGTAGACTGGCTTCGGCTGCACTTGCAAGCCCCTCCACTTTCTCCGGGGAGGATGCCGCTGCCCGCTTCTGGAGCTCGGCAACAGGCTTGCCCTGGCGGTCGCCCATCAGCATCCATGGGAATGATCATTCACAGTGGGCGCGGACTTCACCTCGCCGGTAAGCAAGGATGTGTAGCGATCCATCATGTCGCACCGCGCGTCGACCAGCTCGACCACTATCGGGTCTTCCGGGTGCTGATAAGGAACATTCAGCATTGGCCAAGGATGCGGTGGAAAACGATGGGACGACGAACCGCTGCCACCGCCGAGCCGTGATCGCCATACTTGGCCCCTACGGCGCCCATTGCCTTGACGTGTGCCTCGATCAACCTCTCCAGCACGGTGTCCTGACGCAGCGCCAGAAAGGCGGCGTCCTCCTGGGGATTCCTGTGGGCCGGTTGCTTCGTGGCGTTGTACGATATGCCCGCCATCTTCTTGTATGTCTCGGCATGGGGATGGAGGCCCAGTGTTTTGGCGATCGGATCGTACGGGCGAATCGCCGGTTGATACGTAGTTTCAGCTACATTGCTGCCGGCGGTGTGGGACATGAGGTAGGTATAAACATGCTGCGACGATCCAGTCAGCGATGGTCCCTTGGCACAGAGAGGAGAAACGGGGGGGGGGGGCGAATCTCGATCATGCACGGATGGGATGGAGCGGATACACATACCCGATCGACGGTATCAATCAAGCGCGTCGAGTTTGACCACCGATAGCAATTGATATGAAGACCTGAGCCATTGATGGGATCCATCGGCAAGCCGTCGTAAGCCTGGACACAAAAAGGACGTACCGTCCCAGCCGAGCGACTTTCCGATCTGGCTGAGAGTCATGGCAAAGGATCCAGCGCTCATTGGACGTCCCTTGTCCATGACGAAGAGGGGCTCATCCATCTTGTCTGGTCGTATTTCCAGTTTGAGGGGAAGGAGCTGTTCGAGCTCGTCCGGGTGGGCAAACAGGTGCAGAATATCAACCACAAAGGCGCCGCGCGCTGCCATTTGTGCGATCAGCGCCGGCATGCCGTCGATGTCGGCGTGAGCCGGTCCGAGGTTGCGGAACGGGATTGAGCGACTAGACGAGCTGGCTGTGTGAGTGCTTGTCAAGTACCCACGGGAACGGGGACGAGAACGCACGGCATATCGTCCGTCTTGTTTGCCGTCTTGCTGTGTCGGACCATGATCACGGCGGCCAGCTCGAGCGGCCTGAGCGAGGTGACCTCGCCGACAAAGTCCTATAGAGACGACGGGTGTGAGTATCCGACGTACAGGCAGATGGGATGGGCACGCACCCTGAAAAGGAAACAGCGCGGCGGGCTCCATCCGCTGTATGACTGACCGACCAGCGCACTTGACGCGCGCGGGCTGGCCCAATAGAACAGGCCATTGGCGGCAATGACACAGGCACGCTAAGAAGAGGCGGTGAGCGGGTGCGTATGAGCGGGTTGGCGGGTGGCGAGCATGCGTACGTGGGTATACGAGGAGAAGAAGAACTCGTGGGTGGCCGCGGCGCGCATCATGATGGCGCGGAAGTCGGCATCCAAAATGGTGTGCTTTGGCCGCTTGCGGATGTTGACGATGCCCTGTTGTACGAGGCTGCGGATGTACTGTTCCGTGCAGCATCAGACAATGACACACGGCCGCCAGCCAATGAAGATGGCAATTCACGTTCCAGAGGGCGTCCGCCGTCTCCTTTGAAGCCTTTTGCCCCGTCTGGTTCTTCCACTGTTTTCAATGTAGATTGAGATAGAGGAGGGAGAGCAGAAAGAGGGACGCACCATCTCCACGAACGAGCGATGCCACGTCCTGGCCGTGCTGAGATTCCAGCCGTTCACACCCGGCATGTTCAGCTTAGAGGTACCGCCCGTGATCATCAGCTTGTAGAAGAGCTGGGTGGGCTCGGGCGCTGGGAAGGGCGTATGCGGGACGATCTTGCGCTGGTCGGGCGTGATGCCGAGGTCGGCGGTGATCTCGGCGGAGCAAAACTCGCGCCAGACGTGGGCACACCGGTCCTGGCGTTTCAGGGAGGGAGGGGCGATGGGCGGCGGAATGTACGTCGAGAGTTGCTCCATCTCGCGGGCGAGCGCGGCCTTGTCGGGGATGAGCTTTGCGAGCTCGGCGAGCGTGTTGCGCTTCTGGTTGCCGGGCTTGGTGTAGCCGGGGCCGCCGTGCTTGGGCACCGTTTTGCCGACTGCCTTGGCCGTGGCTGCCCTTTTGCTGGGCGGTGGCGCCGAGCTCGATGCTGCGCCCGTCGCGGCATCGCCCTGAGACGGGGCGCCCGAATGCTGCCGGACCCGCTTGGGAGGAGGCATGTCTGATCGCCGGCGTGGAGGAGGAGAAGCAGGGAGACGCGTGGAGACGGAACGATCGCGCGAACACCGCTGCAGCCGCAGCCGATGATGCGGATGAAGACGGGCAGAAGATGATGGCGGACGGAGCGCCGCAGGGGGGAGGGAGGGAGGGAGGGGACGTCGCCAGGAGCAGGAGTAGGACCGGGATATCCAGCGGGAGAGAAACGTCGCCAGGACCAGGACCAGGGGAGAAACGTCGCCAGGACCAGGACCAGGAGGAGAGAAAAAAGACGAGGGGAGACATGGCATGCCATTCCCACAGCCATCGTGAGCGAGGTCGAATTAGGCAATGGTGTAGTTGAGTTGAGAATGGACGTGGTCGAGCATCAGCAGAAGCAGAGGGAGGGGGCAAAGCACGGTGCGAAGCGACATCGCCACTGGAATGTTTGCTTCTGCGCGTCGCGTTGCGTGCCGCGCGTGGCGCTCGCGTGGCGCTCGCGTGGCGGCCGTGCCGTCAGGCACGGCCGCACGGCCTGGGAGTTGGGGAAGGGGACCAGAGGGTGTTGTACATACCCGCCTCCCGCGGCTCTTCCCCGAATGGGAAATCGAGAGCAAGGGCGGGAGCGATCCTCAATCCCTAGCCGCTTGTGATCGTCTGCACACCACCGTTTTATTGTTTTAATTAGAATTTCTATTCTACTTCTACGACAACACGACACTGGTTGGGGTCGGTCTGTGTGACCTCTTGGGGAGCAGAGGGTGTGGTACATACCCGCCTCCCCGCCTCTTTCCCAAATGGGAAATCGAGAGCAGGGCGGGAGCGATCCTCGATACCCGGTCTCGTTGTCAGGTAGCATGGCCTTTCTTCTTTTGCACGCCGGTCGGACGAGGCTGGCGTGGCTTCCCCCAAAGCATAGACGCCCCTTGGAGAGTGGCGAGTCCCAGTGGCGCACACTCTTGTGTTCGCACCTCACCGTCGGACACCTTCCCCTTACCTCGCGCCCACCCGGCATATTTCGACCAAGCCTCACGTACATCTGCCTTCTTTCTCAACTGTCCCTCTGCAATGGTCAGACTCATTGTCCACAGACCAAGATCTGACACTATACTGACACCATCTCCAGATTGTACAGTTAGCTCCGATGGTGGATCCGACAACGATCACCATACCCAACCGGGCGAGGGGTGGAGAGACGCCGTGGTCGACTCAAGATGGTACAACGATAGGCGAATTGGGCCTCAGGTACGCATCGTTTATCTTCCTCATACAGTCGCAGAACTGATTATATAGGCATAACGATATAATCTTCACTGGATACGACTATCTTTCGAAGCCACGACAAACGCCGCGTCTCTACCGTCCCACTTTCCGCCTGCACTAGCTGCACCCACCCTGGCTGAGCCCGCCACATGCACGCCTATGAAAAGACCATGGGAAGATCCCATGGACGATTACTGGACAGACAGAGACGACAAAATACGCCATCAACGGGATCCCCAGTTCTGCAAACATGGTGCAAACGCCATGTGTGAATACTGCATGCCGCTTGAGCTGTATCACACGAGATATGTCATCTTCAACTTGTCTGATCTTTGTCCAGCCATTCGATGCGAAATGCCGTCTCGAACACAGCTTATAACATGTATTGTGCTGGGCGCATCGCCGCAGCAAGGCGTCGGCATTGCCAATGCCGATATGCCACCTTTTCGACAACCTCTCGTACCACGTCAAGCTTCCTTGTCCGTCTGGGACGTACGCGTCCTTGCCTGGAGAGATCTGCAGCAGGTGCCAGCCTGCAGCGATCATTCTACGGCAGCAGCCTTTCAGGATGGCCGATCATGTCAAGTTCTCGTCTCCCACGCTTATCGATCGGTTCTTTTCAGCCGGGCGAAATACATGCTCGCAGCGGTTCGGCATCCTTATTAGACGTTACGAGCCGTATCTCCAGATGCTGCTTGGACTGGATCGTCACAGAGGAGCTGAAGGCGGAGAAGGACATCAATGCCCAGGTGCGGTCAGCGAGCCCATAATTCACGGACCATACTCTGACTGATTATTGGTTTACCAGTGCTGTTCCGTTGGCTGACAATCGAATGCTGGAGCAACATGCACGGCCTCTCCTTCCTTCCAATGAGAACCCATCGCCTCACCATGCTGTGCAAGAGCACCGAGCAGCCCTGGGGGACAGGAACGTGTTTGTTGTTGTTGTTGTTGTTGTTGTAGAGACGGACGCATCGGTGAGGGGTGGATTGGCTGGAGCGAGTTGTTTCCCGGACAATGGTTCCTTGGTACGGGAAAGGCCTCGGATCGATGGCTCATGAGTCGCGCGGCACAGGACGTGGCATGTCCTTTCTTTCATCAAGAAGTAACATGGACCGACCCCAACCAGTGTTGTGTTGTCGTAGAATTAGAAATAGAAATTCTAAATAAAACGGTGGTGTGCACATTGACATTGAACACACGGCAGGGGCCGACGATCGCAAGCACGGCTAGGGATGACGTGATGCGCAAAGCGGTACTGGAGCTGGTATTAGGCGGGCAGAGCGCATTGCAGGAGCTCTCCCAAGTGCGCCACCCCATTGCATGTCTAGCCCCATACCTAACATGGCCCCAGCTACCCAACATCGTCATTCTCCACCCGCTTCTCTTCAGCCAGCAAAATTCCCGCTGCGCTCTCATCTTTGCAGAAGCTGACAAGAACCTATCAGAAGGGGCGGACCAGGAGCTGCAGTTGCTTGATATGGGCTTGCGCGTATGAATGGCACTTCGGTGGTGCCCGCTCAGATCTCAGGAGGGAAGGCAGCTGTCGGCAGCTGTTGCGTTGGTGGATGGAGGGCGTACACTAGTGATGTGGACGTACTGTCCCGTTGAGCCCCACCCCTTACAGCGATCTCTGTGCGCATCCTTTGCTTTGGATTATGTCTCGCCTTCCTCTCAACGTCACATTTTGGCAATAGAAACTGCTCCAGTCGGTAGACCAGAGGCGCGCTGCGACGAGCGCATCACCAACATGTCACAGGCGGCGCGGTCCCCTGCCTCGCGCGCGTACCTGTAGAGCGGCACCGGCTCACATCAGCCATGAGCCCCAAGTATCAACGTGGAATCTCGATGGCGACATATCCCCCCGCCCCGACACGCTTGGGGGGAGCAACGATTCGGGAGGTTGAGGGAATGCATGATGGGATGGCGGAGCAGTTGCGAGAGCGAGCAAGCTGTCCGATGGTATTTGTGCGCACCGTTTCCTTTGCACTCCTGTTCCCCTTGCCTGTGCTCATCATCACACCCCTGCAGAGTCGAATCGAATCGTCTTATGTACGAATTGATGTCGATTACACCCAATTGAATGGTCCCACCAACCCCAGTGCACTGGCTCACAAAAGACCAGTGCCATGCCACCCGTACCTGTATCAGTATCCTCTCGCCTATCTCGATCGTCAGGCCTGGGGTTCGGCCCAGGCTCTTGGGTTAGGGCAGGGCGTGGGCGGTGCTCGGTGCGGATTTGGACCCTAACGATGAGCTCGACGCCGAAGTCGTCGTCTGCGATCAATGATTTCGTCCGAACTGCCTTCTCGACCCAGGACCGCTTGGGATAGCCTGGCAGAGGCGTAGACAGGGTGCCAAATTGGACCGTTGGTGGGCAAAACGACACGGTTGGTGGAGGCGCAAAACGCGAAAAGCTCGGAAACGGCCGAAACGGGCCCACCAACGGGGCGTCCGGCGGTTAGATGAGAAAAGGATGTCGGCTGTTGGGCTCCGCCATCGCAAGTCATTCACGCAATATTGGAGATTGGCAATGAGCCACCCGATCTGCACTCTGGTGTTGATGGCGGTGCCGTCCGAGAGCCTATGGTGGATATGTATGTCAACACGCTTCCGGCTTATCAATGCCATACTGATACGAGCCAGCTAATAGGGTACAGCTGCTATCAACCCTGTCAGCCGGACCAAAGGCTCTGATCCCTAGTTTCTGTGAGCGCCGTTCGAATATCACCTCTCCAGGTGTCACTGATCATCAATCGTAGATGAGAATGTGAGACATTCGACGAAAACTGAGCTCGAATCGTACGACTTTCTGTCCAAAATAACCAAGAAGCCTGTATCGAACCTCCGATCACGGTGGCGGGAACCATCTCTCAGCATTCACAGTCTGGGAGGGTCTGGGCCTCCCAACTCAACGGTGATATCGCATTCAGTTCCAGCTTCTGCGCGCCCCGAATCTCGGATATGGAGACATGTAGTTATGATTCCCGGATGGCGTTTGTCAGAAAAGGGCGATACTAGCTTTTCCGCGTCACAATTCCCGGCAAATGAGAATAAGCGCTCAATCAGAACCAGGATATGTAACTAACTCGTAGCTTGTATTCCACAATATTGACATTCTGATGCTTTGGTGGTGTCAACCTCTTTAGAAGACAACGGGACGGGACCGGGTACGTCTGGAGAAGGACGAAGACGCTTTGGCCAGCTCGGAACGCGCCACGATGGGAAAGGACGGTACGCCCAAAGCCGAACTCGGGTTTACGTTGAAGTAGATAATGATTGGCGCCCCGTGCATAGCTTCGCCCCGTCGATACGAACTGAAAACAGGGCAATACTTAAAGCAGTCGGGGCTGGACGCACTATTGTAGCCGCAAGACTCGAAACGACGGTCAACCTCTTAACGTGTTCATTGTCCGGCATGTAGGTACACACGTCTTCGGACGTGCTCTCGTCTCTCATACTTTATCAGGTCAAATTATATCTTTCCCAACATCCCCGGGCAGCAATTCCAAAGCCATCCGGGAGTATCATATTTTCTAGGTGCACCAAACCATCTTGGTGCATGGTACTATCCAGGCGCAACATACCTCCGGGCGGACAACACCCTCCGATGGGACATTACCCTCCAGGCACAGTACGCCAGCCGGGCGCATGGCGACCACCTCTACCATTCTAGTATAGTTTTGATGCCGCTTCACTGCCTTCCGTTGCCATGGTTCCATCTGGCCGTTCCAGGTCGCTTGAGCAGGTGAATTAGGAACATGTCTAGGTGAGCAGGGATGTCACCCATGCCTAATAACTAGCACTGATACTCTAACAGATGCTCCGTCGTCCGCCGTCTCCGGTCGCTCGTGCTCAGCCATCCTCGCCAAAGGACGCATTTGCACGTATGACACGCCTCCTCCCTCTGCGACTGGGCAGAGCCCAGAATATCCCCGGGCGTGACATAGCGCCGCCTATCGCAGTTATGCCCCTGCTCGTCGGCAACCCATCCAACGTCTGCGATACGCCATAATATGGCTATCGCACTACACACTTCCCCGTCTGCTTTGCGCTCCCCCTCATTCTTCATCATCGCCGGCAATGCGGTTCCTGCGTTCGTCTGCCGTCATTGGGACGCATGCAGCGTCTGCTCAACATCGATCAAATGCCTATACGCAAGACGGGTAACACTATGCAGCGCAAGGACCACCTGCGTCGCCGGTGAGACGCAGCGGGCGCTCTGTATGCCCGCATCCTCCCCCTTGCGGCCGGCGTCTCTCGCAGCATCGCGCTCTCTCGCCTGAAGTCGCTGCATCTCAGCACCGGTGCTGGGCACCCGAGACGTCGCCTCATGCCTCGGACCCCAGCGACACGGAATCCGACCAAGGTCAACGGAAGGCAGCAACCATGCCGGCTGGGTACCCTATCTCCCCCACCTACCGCCAGCCGATCGGCGTGTCGCTGGCCGCGGTTCCCGTAGCCCGCCTGTGGCGTACGGCATCACCATGCGCCGCCCGACTTGTTTGAGGTCGCGTATTATGGGGGCTCATATGGGGGGTAGTGCGCAACTTGCTGACTTTTCCTTCAGATTATGTCACCCCATCTCAACTTGACATTTCCCACCAGAAACGGCTGCAAGTTGGCACCCCTGCGGCGCACTACGGCAAGCACATCACTAACACTTGACCGGCAGTGCGATCCGCTCGCAGTGTGACTGTAGAGCTGGCGCTGGCGCACACCAATTGGGAGCCCAAGCGTCGAGGCAGGATCTCATTGGCGACATATGCCCGACAGGCTGGGGAGGGACGTGCTGGTAGCGGAAGAAGGAACGCGTGATGGGATGGCAGGGCAGGCGCGAGAGCGAGGGGTTTTGGTGATCTTTGTGCGCACCATTCATTACTCCTTCCCCTTACTTATGTTCGTCATTAGAACGTAGACTCGAGCTGAATTATTTTATATGTGCGAATAGACATCAATTAAAACCAATCGAACGGTGATGCCTACCCTGGCGCGCTGGTCAAGAAAGAAGGCACTGCGGCCAGAAGACGAGACATCGTTCAGGCTTGCGAGATCCAACCCGTCCGATCGACCGACCCACCACAACATCGCATCGCCTCTAGTCACATTCCGAGAGACGACATCCGCCCCCGCACGCATCATCAGCCAGCTTGGCACTCACAGTCAACATCATTTCTGCCGTCCGGCACATCATATGCGCGCCTTATCACCTCTTCTTGAGCATGTCCTCCTGCGTCCGATTCACCTTCTGACGCGGACAGTAGCTCTCGCTGCTGAGGATCAGGTATGTATGATTGATTTCTCGCTGAAGATCCATCAGACACGTGCCGGCAACGAGCTGGGCCCCCTGGTCGATGAAGTCCGCAGACTCTGAAGTGAAGCCAACGCTCGTGGAATGCCCGACTAAGGATGCAAAGCTTCACGCCACGGTTACTTTGAAGAGTCTTCATCAAGCGCGCTTCCTAGATTTCAAGGATGATCGTGCTCTAATACGCTGGTTTGAATAGGGGATGGACAATGACGAAGGCGAGAACCGTTGCCAGGTGTCAAATGTGCATTGCTTGCTCATGGACTATTCCTAGATTGCCACGGCCGTCAAGCCTCCCCCTGGTCGCGTCTGGTCGCCACTGGTCGCGTCGGGGTCGCCACTGGTCGCGTCGGGGTCGCCACTGGTCGCGTCGGGGTCGCCACTGGTCGCGTCGGGGTCGCCACTG
>KV417354.1:45854-59486 GCA_001630345.1 Calocera viscosa TUFC12733
GGTCGGTCTTTCGCCAGCTCATGATGCAACCGAACGGCGTCTTTACTCATTTGCAGTGCTTGCTCTCGGTTATCCACTCCAGCCAGGCTCCGGGAGAGTGAGTCAAACGCCATCGCAAGTTCCTTTTTGTTATGGCCAGCGTCGGAAGAAGGCAAATTCGCTAATAATGTTAGAGCATCTTTATCAGCCATGACTGCTTCCTCTCTGCGTCCCTGTGCTGCGAACCGAGCCGAAATATCGAGCAGCTTGATTGCAAGTTTCAGGAGGCCGTCCTCGTACAAAGGCCATGGTTCAGTGGCACGACGTGGTATCTGCATACATATGATCAGTCGTGCGGTTTGGAGATATACTGAAGACGTACATGCCAACCTTCCTTGAACCACGACAACAGCGAGGGGCTTTTCTGCGAATGCGGTTGTCCTATCGAGCGAATCCATGGCCACACTGCCCCTAAAGGATGATTGTACCCCAAACAGGCAGAAAGCTCCGCCCATTGGACAATATGGCTCGTGAAAAGTTGTCGAAGAGCTTGCAGAAGCTCATGTTCTGGCTGATCAACGTCGACGAGATGATCCATCCAGTAGCAGCAGGCATAACGGAGCGCATCGTCGATAGAGCCCACAGGAGGCGGAATCGCCGTGTCCTCGCTTCCCTCGTCTGACCATCCCACGCCAGGACACTCGGTAGTCAGGCTCCGATTAAGGAGCTGTATGCAGATCAGCGCCATCGACTGGCTGTGATAGCGTTCAGATATGAGATACGGTGTCGGGGCCAGCTTAGTGAGGTATTCTCTGAGCGACAGGTGCAACAACCGGATCGGTTCATCCTCGCTCTCGTAGCCGTACAGCAATGGCCTCAGCTCCGAAAACACCACTAATTTCGGATCAAGCTTGCACCCAGGGTGAAGCTGGCGTAGTGCCCTTAATGTGATTGGCTCCTTCGCAGCCAAGACCGTTCCCATGAATAAGTGGTACGCCTCTGCGAAATCTTCGTCTGTCTTCCACGGACATGCAGCGAGGACGGTGCCATATGCCACCTCGATCGTTTTTTCCGGGTCGAATGATACTTCAGTTGATAGGATCTTTCCGAGGCGGTGATCCGGTACCTTGGCCTCCGCGAGCCAATCCAACATGACCTTGATCCACAGAAAGAGACCGCCAGCTCGCTCTATGAGCTCCTGCTGCTGAGCAGGACTTGGCCATGGAGAGTCCATTTGGTGAGCGAGGCGAATCTGGGAGATGCGGTGTTGGACAAACGCATTGACATCAGCTTCATTGTCCGTTCCTTCGATCCGCAGGGTTCGTGTGGTAATATGCGATTTCAGAATGAAGGCTCTCTCAATTCGAGGCAAATGGCGTGAAGTGACGAGTATACGAAACGTGTCGGGGAGGGCGGTGATACGTGCCGAGAGGATGTCCAAGAGCGCATCAGACGTGCATTCGTCTAAAGCATCCAAAACAATCACGTAGCGTCTCTGGGGATCGTATTTGGACACCAAATCCGGTGCGGCAACGAGGCTTTCGAATTGCTGAACGATATCGGGACTTGTGCGCAGGCTCGGCTCGCCTTCCAGCACGGTGTCGAGGTATCTTGCAACTTCCTTGTTCTTCCCTGCCAAGTCGCGTGCCATAGTTGTTATCAATTTCGCTGGACTGTTCCTCTCAATACGGTTGAAGAAGAAGGAGGTTACGAGCCACCCATTCGTAGCTGCCAGCTGGCTCATCGAGTGTGCGATCGCCGACTTGCCAATCCCAGCCACGCCATACAAGACATACACTTGGGCTGATTGCGTGGCGCTTCGTCCTGTGATCCATGATTTGATGGCATCAAGGAGTGGCTGCCTTGTACCAGCGAAGCACGCTTCCCCAGAATGCCATGAAGCACCTTTCGCGTAAGGTAGACTCTCTACAGATGCTGGCAACCCCGACGTAGAAGCTGTGAGCAGACATGAGCAATGTATGAATGTGGCACATAAGAGCTGCTGGCGCACCCGAGTGCTCCTGCAACATTGTCAGGAGGACAGGAACCAAATGCTTGGTAACCGCGGATGCTGCTTCCCAGTTAGCTCGTGCAGCGAAGCTGTCTGATGCAAAGCGTACGCAATGTGCCTTGTAGTCCCCTGTTTACTTCATCTAAATGGTGAACGAAGGAAGAGTTAAGCTGCTCCGAATGCGCCTGCAATGCCAGTAGAATTGAATCTTGCAGCACTTGTGCCCGGGCTAGAACAGCCACTTGGTGGCGATCCAAAAGCGTCGTGAGTTCGTCTTGCGTCAGCCGGTATTGCGCGAGAAGGCTGCGCTCGACTTCTTCTGTCCTCTCTTCCAGCGCCTGTTGGTTGTCGGCCACTTGACGTGAAATCTTTATCAGTCGAAAAAGCTGTTGGATTAAGCATCTGATCACGACCATGGTGCTGCACGAGACTGACCACAAATCGCTGAAACGCCAGGTTAAGGCTCTTGTCAAGCTCCTTTATTTTTCCCTTATCAACTCCAAATCGAAGCACTCGTTCTCCCATCTTGAGGTTCTTCTGCTTTGTGACATATTCCTTGACCGTCTTCAAAGTCCTGAGCGTCATCAATGTGTGATCACACTACAACGGCTCTATGTTGCGCACCCCTCGTAGTCCTGCAATTCCACGGATGCTGCACCATTCGGGCTACCATCTCGCCTGATGTCATCCGCAATAGCTATCAGAATCGGCTCCAACCATGTGGCGAGTCGTTCGCATTCCGACCGATTTTCCTTCACGGTCTGCGCAGAACAGAATGAATATGTTCTCAGGCGATCTTAGAGGCATGTGCGTACATCAATCAGGTCCAGTATCTCACATGTGAGACCACCAACGGCCTTGATGACCGGGAATTGTTCGAATAGCTCTCCGAGTTCTTTGAGGAGACTGGCGGCTAATTGAGTCCAAGAAATGGCGCCGTCGAATATCTCCTCCCTGACTTCCGACTTGGCCGCCGCGCTTGCACTCATCAAGAGCCAAATGCTTGTGTCTGTTGGGCAGACTGAACAAAAGCCAGATACGCTTGCAGATCTGAGTGTTGCGGATGTGAAGACGAGAAGGCGGGAATCGAGAAGGCTCGGTGCGGGAGAAAGGGGAAGAGGACGTCTGGCGCATAGGCGCCTAGCTGCCACTACCTCGTAGCACAGGGGTTCACATGCTGTCGCGTTCAGGGAGGTTCCCGAATACACCTAGACGCCCGCAGGCCCATTCCGCAATCGTGAGGAAGCATATAGGAGCCGCAATATGCGGGGAGGATACGGAAGCAGTTTTGAGGCTAGACGATTTAGGCCGGTGCACACGCTTCGGATGGCACAAGTTAGCCATCTGTGGTCGAATAGTCCATCTCACAGTCGTCAGGTAGCTGCGATCCAAGGGGAATCGGCTTCGAAGTAATATGTGTCTTGAACAGTCTCGGACATTCTTTCGTTGGCGGACCTTTTGCCTGGAAAGGGGGAAGGAAGGAGGGGAATCTGCATCCGGATTTCAATACCTGGCACATTGGTTGTGGCGTGTTATCGGGTCCCTCGCCGAACACGGCCGCAATGCCCTAGCCCCTTGTCCAGCCGCCCCTGCTCCAGCTGTCCCACGCCCCTCCCCATCTTCCTGCTGGCAAGCCGAGCCCCATCAGCGACGAGCTCAGCCATGGAGCCAACATCGGCCATCGCTCTCGACACCCATGCTCTCCCTTCCCGGTGCATCAACCCGCTGTGTCCATGCTCGCAACGAGGATGCTTCATGCCGCGAGTATACGGCCGCTAGGTTCAGACGACAGATCACAGCTAGATGCCATATATGTATCTCCTAACTGGGCGCCAGCTATCTGCTCCATCGGTGGACCACTGGAGGACCACGGAACGACCCACTCACCCGCTGCCTCCCTCACCCCTCCTGGACCTTGTCCATATGCACAACTTTCATGCAGAACCCTCCCCGGCCGGTCGCGATCGACATTGCTCTCCTGTACGCCATCCTTGCACTTGTCAAAGGATAGCCTCGGCACGTCCGACACGCGCAGTCCCTTGCCCTGGAGTCGTCACTATCAGTGCCCTACGCCCGGGCCGAGCTACCCTGCGCTGTACGGATGGATGGATGCTCGTTGGGGGGAGATCTCCTCGCGGCCTGTCGCAGTGAACTACGCGAGGTGGACTGGTTTGGGACGGATGAGGGTGAGATTGGAGGTACTCCGGTGATATAAGGTCCTGGACTGGCAGCTCTAGGTTCGCCTGTCATATACTACTCTCGCTCTACATGGACTGACTGACACATTGCCATAGGACCACCAGCCTGCCAAGATGAACTCGTCTCATGTCGTCCGGCCTGCTTCGATGTCTAACCTCTCATCGCCCACAACCCACTATCCGGAACCGTCTCCCATGTCTCTCTCGGTCCGCTGCTTGCCTCAACTCCCGCCCGCCGCAAGCCCAACACAATCGTGATTCACCTCCGACTTCAGCGAAGCGCGACAGGTGCTCTCGGTCGCCATCATGCGGGAACTCAAGCCTGTCTCACCTTCGCTGATGTGGGCCAGCACACCCCATGCCTACTAAAGATGGGTCAAGGATGGGTTAGGGAGAGGTTCAACATGCAGGGGGAGGAGGCGGACAATGATTCCGGGGGGATGCAGACCTAGTTCACTTCGTGCGTGCTCCAGCTGCTTCCGCCTGCGCCCATATTGACAATCCCGTAGGGACACGGAGGACGTTAGCCCAGCGATCTCGCAACGCCTTCCGCAGAGCAACGGCTCTCGCGTTCACCGCCCATGCTCGGTATGGCATCCTGGCGCCCCATGCACTCACGACACCAAATTGGGCATGCCCACTTACCTGAGCGCAACAAGGACAAGTAGGAGCGCGCATATAGGTACCTTTCGGTACTTGATGCCTGCATCCTACTGAAGATCCAGGACTGCGACCATCGAACGTACTTCATTCACGTGATGCAGAGGCTACTATGACGACAGCCTGCTCTACGACCCATACCCTTCGACGACCCTACTCGCTCGATAGCCCCTTGATTCCTCATACGACTGCGCCTGACGACTGCAAGCGTCGAACGTATTATATTCATGTGACTCTGAAGGCTACTATGACCGCAGCCTCCTGCCTTCCCTTTGTCTTACCTACCGAAGTCGCTTGACTGCATCAACGTCTGCAACCCTCGGCCAACCAGCATCGACCGTACGATTCATGCAAGTACCTGGGCCACTACGACCCCGGCCTGCCCCTCGATACAATGACCCGACGCTCCGCGCCTAGGGCTGCAAGAGCGCAACTACCGGACATATATGCTCGTACCATATCGACTACGAGCCCTGCTTCACCGTTGTCACTATTGGCTTGCTCGCCACATCACTGTTATCGCCTTATCGAACGACACTGACGCTACTACCCGAACTACAAGCAAAACGACTCTTCCTACAATCTCCCACGACTCCCTCGCATGACGCGTCTCCGCCTGAGCTCGTTATGCATAAGCTTCAGTTGACTACGGTTTTAAACGAACTCCTCAAGTAAAAAAGGGATCAATTTCGCGAGTTGAAAACGAAGAAGCTGGTCACAAGCATCTGGGCTTCTGCTATATATTTCCTTTATCTGGCAAACGAGAGTGAGTTTTCGTCGCTTCTAGGTTTGCTTCTCGAGTCACAGGTGTTCGATTCTATCGTAGGCGACAAGATGATCCAGCTGGCTCTCTCCGTGGGCGTTTCCTGGCAACGTCCGGCGTCACGGTGCAAGGCAGCCTTGACGCAACATGGTGGATCCATGGGTGCGGTGGTCCATCCCAGCACCGAGCCAGCAGGCAGAGGCGGTTCTATCCTCTCTGGGATCTCAAGCAAGTCGTCAAACCTCCCCGGGCTCGGCGCACTCCGCGCGTACCCACCGCTCCCATCCAGTCTCATCTCCTCCACGCGTCCCAGCACCCGCTCACTCTCCCGTTTCCGCTCTGTAATGTTCTCGTACAGCTTCTTCATGCGCGTGAAGAGCGCATTACACTTGGAATCTTCGGATCGAAGAGGTGGACGCTGCTCTCCGTACTTGCTGAGGAGCTGGCGCTGGTGTAGGGCGTCGACCCGCCTGACTGGGTCGAGAATGCGCTATGCGGATGATGCGCACCGGGGAGCATCCCATGCAGGCCCGCGAGCATCCCCGGAGGAAGAGCAACCACGCCGCCCGACATGCCTGCTGCTCTGACCCATGTAGTTGCTCGTTGCGGGCGTGCCTACCAGCGCGCTGGCCATGCTGCTCGTAGGCCCCGTGGTGCCCGCGGTGCCCGTTCCGCTGCTGCTGATTAAGCTCTGGGAGAGGCTGCTGCTGTTCCCGTCTGACATACCGGAGAGGACGGAGTCGCGTCCCATAGACGTTGGGGTTGCATTATTGCTGTTGCTGCTGTTGGAGGAGAGACCTCCAGCGGTCTGGCGGGGTTCTGCTACACTTGTTGGTGGGTTGGAAGACGTGTGGGAGAGTTGAACGGGCGCACCAGGAGGCTGCGAGGGGAGAGGAGCACTAACACCATCACCTACGCCTCCAACAGCGCCGGAGGAGGGCGCAGCGTGCGCGCGGTTCGGCGCCCTAAACCGCAGCCTGTCGTCTCTGCTCGGGTCGAACAGCTGGCGCGCGGCCGCGTGCGGAGGTGGTGGTGCTTGCTGATGCTGATGCTGCGGTGGTGCTCCTGATGACCCAGCAATTCCTCGGGATCGGAGGCCTTGAAAAGCGCCAGAGGGTGGGAAGCGAGATGAAGTCCGATGGGGATGCCCCGTGTATAAGCCCCATCAACTCCCCGCAATTGCATCTGCGGCGAGGTGGACGACGTCTGCATGCCCACCGGCATAATGCATCTGCGGCGGTTGTAGGGCAGGCAAGGGCCGGTTGTGCATCTGTGAGGAGGAGGGGAGGGGAGGGATCGGGTCGGAGGCTGGGTCGAACAGCCATCCGGCAGGTGCACCACGCGCGTAGGGATCAGGCTTGCGCGGAGGAGGGGGTGGTGGCGGTCTGGGCTGTTGCTGGAGCGGTGGTGGGCGAGGAGGAAGAGCGCGCGGGGTTACGCAGTTGTGGTGGGTGTGGAGGGAGCCGGGGGGAGAGGACGGTTATGGTGTGGTATTGTTGGAGGATGCGGGCTGAGAGGGGGGCGTTGTTGCACGCTGATGCCGTTCCTCTCTGTATGCGGAGAATATTATCAGACAACCTCTTAGTAAGGGGAAATGCAAAGTAGCGCACCGTTGTCTTCTGTCGTTGAGGGAGGACGGCTCGGTTTCGCGTTCAACTATACACAACCCAACGGAGGGAGGAGGCAGAGTGCTGCTCACCCGCAGCGTCGATGAGCTGTTTCGAGCCAGGGCTTACGCCGCGTCGTGTGGTGCACGTAAGCAGCCCCCTCCCAAAGCCCGAGGGAATAGGGTGCCGAGTGTTGGCTCGCGTGGGTCGCGTGTGGATTACGTAGCCCGAAGCTTAAACACAGCGCTTTGGGTGAAGAATAACCTCCGTGCCTTTTTCGGAATGCTTCCGCTCGCAGCACATGCCCGGGCTGGCGGCCCGTGCCCGTTGCGGTGGTTGCTATTTTGCTCCGTTCCGTTGTCACCAGAGACATGCGTGTTGGTCTGTGGGAGGTGTCTGTGGAAGTCAGCGGGGTGGGGTACGAATTGCACCAGAGCAAGTCGGACAGCACCACCATTCACTGTCGGTGCGCTACCCCACCAGGACAGGTGCGCCCCCTTTCGTGTGCTATTCCTTTTAGTGTACGCGTCTTCACGTCTGGTCTGGTCAGCTCCAGATCCCTATCGAATACTCCCAGGGCAGCGCATTTATCATCCGTCCCGTGATCAATGGAACAGCACGGCAAGCCACGATTGTTTACGCCTGCAGCCCTCCAGAAACCGATCGTCGCTACGTGCTAAGTGGAGAGCCTGGGGAGCATGGCACTACAACCTGGGAGATTGCCAAGGTGAGGGGCATGGAAGGTAAGTGCATAGTGGCCAGGCCGTCGTGTATCACGTGGCTCACTTGTTAGCCCAGAAGCACCATCGATGAACCAGCATGTCATCGAATTCGTGTTGAAGTTGGAGGAAGGCATTCCCGATCAAGCGAACGAGTATCCTGCCGAATATCCCCAAGACGCAGTGGGTGTGGTCGAGCTCGATGAGGAGCAGCACAAAGGCAGAGACTTGTTGTGCGTCACGTGCGTTCCATACCTTTCCCCCTCGAGATGCATCTGACTCATGACACGAACGCCTCTCCGTAGGACCGGTATACTGCGGCCCGATAAGGTGCGTTGGGCAGGCTTTACAGGCACCAAGGGGGAGATATTGAATATTGTGTTCAATTTTGTGCCACGTTCGTTCATCCCCTCCGAAGGCTTCCTTGTCTCATTCAATGATACCCAGGTGTTGCGATATCGGCACCAGGTTCTAGTGTCGATAATACCATTTTACTGGACGCCGACTTGACAACGGGCACCGAGGAGGCTGGAGAACGCCAGAAACCGCATTAGATGCTATGTCGCTTCAATGATGAAGATACTAGCCACCAGGGTACACTGTGGATGTACTATTCTCGCCCAGTGTCCTCGTGAGGGTGACTGCGGTTGTTAGGCAGACTAAGGTTACACTAGGGTATAGGTTATTGATGGTTTGAAAAAATGTTTGTCCGCACAATCGATGCCGCCCACAACCTTGAAATCCATTGACACCACGCATCCGGCTCGTACAACGACCGCCGTCCCACTCAGCTCGTATGCCTGGAGCATTGGCCATGGCACGCCGGACCGCGACTGGCACTGTCAGCACATCAGTCTCAAGTTCTGCTCCCAACACGCGTAGCGAGCTCACCGTGATCATTCACAGGAAGCTATTCTTTGCTCGTCCGGACCCGCCCGGCTCGCTTGCTAGAGCCGGCGCCAATAGCATAGGCAACAGTGACTGGATCTAACCCCATATCAGGCCCCACGCACAACAGCCTACGTTCATACAGAACCTACCTTGCCCAGACCTCCTAGGTTGTCGCGCACGATCCGCCTCACACTTCGTCGGTCGTTGGATGGGGTTATGGGCGGCTAGCACAGGCTCGAATCAGCGCAGCCCTCTCCTCCATGATCGGAGGACATACCTGGGCGGCTCGGTTGATGCACTTGAACCGAGTCGGCTCGAGACCCAGGGTCCGGACGAGCGCCAAGGCCATCGCGATCCGCGGGTGTGCGGTGATGAGACGGCAGGCCGCCAACTCGTGTTGGAAGGGACGCGGGAGGCGGGCAGGGAGCTGGCGTAGAGTGGGAAAGATGCGTCGGAGGGTAGGGAGCGGCAGAGGCAGCTGAGGACCCACTGGGCGGGCGTGGGATGATACGATCGTGATCTACGCACAGTTAGGTCGCGGTTCAGTGACGAGGACGAGCTGAAGATGACCTCGAGAGACAGAGGCCTTCAGGATGGACAGGGGAGGTTGCCGAGCAGACCCTCTGGACCTCGAGATTGACAGTCGACGAAAGAGATCTGTAGCTCGTCAGTCAGGCCCTTCGTAATTGGCAAAGTCGGGCGCACCCCTGATCCCACCGCACTTTCGTCAGTCTCCATCTCATCCTCCAGAGTCCTGACTTCTTCCAGCGGTTGCCCCCATCGAACCCGTTTCGGTCGGCTGCCTTACGGGTGGTAGTCAGTCATGCGGTCATATCGGTCTGCGTTCAAAGCTCACTCGATATGTAGCAAGTCTTGGAGATCGGTAGGGACAGTACGGACGGGGATCGAAAGGCGTGATGACAATTGTCCTGGGGTTATATAGAGAACCAAGTGAGGCCGATCATGGCACCCGTGTAGTATCGCGCCGCTTCCAAGTGTCCATATGGTGAAGGGCACTATTGGAGGCTGAGTACACGCTACAAGCCAGGTGAGTAGATGACTTACCTAATCTCCTATGTCGTTCCAAGTAGGGGCAAGCCTCGGTACCCACAAGCAACGCGGCCAGTCGCTAGGCATACCGCTGGTGGGTGAGGGTGAGGACTTGCAGCGAAGCTCAGTGGATAGATGCGCGAAGCGGGAGCAAGCACTAACCCATCGAAGACTTGCAAGACCTCCGCTCCTATCCAGATGGAGCTCTCCCGCCGTCGACGATTTTCGAATGACTCGATCGGCGAAACGCGAGGACGTATGAGGGATTGAGAGGTAGGGCGGGTGAGCTGCCTGCACCAGTGGTCAGCTTATATACTCCTCCAGCTAAGCCGCGTACTAACGTTCTGCCCCCATACAGATGGGCCCGCCAGACGTCCTGTGACTCATCGATTCAGAAATCGGCGGACAGGTCGGCGATATGAGGGTTGGGGAAGTGCGAGCGGGTCTCCGCCTGCAATCAGGTCTGCCTATAGAGAGCAGTACGCGAAGCTAACCCTGCCGCACAATCTATCTCGCTTTCCATCGATCACGGAGCAACTTAACACAAGGGATCCGAGAAAACTCTCTTGTATCGCGTTGTTTTGATCTGCATCTGCAAAGCCAAAATGATGGCACTTCGGTCTGATGGGCGCCTTGAGACCACAAGCCCAATGAATCCGTGACGTGAAGGTGGCAAATGGAATAACTGGAGGCAAGGTTGGGCGAGCAAATAGTGTGGTAGAAGCATAGAAAGAACAGTTCACCTCGATATCGAGGTTCTCGCTTACGAATTGTATCCTTGCACAGCCACCGGTTCCCTCATTTGGGGAGCGAATGCGGAACCTAAATTGATATCGGTTACGGTCGCCGCTTGCTCTCATCGCTCTGCCCCTAACTGTATTGCTCACTATGCCCGGACAAGCGCTGCCGGTTCCTCCCACCAACCATAAGGTCCTGCAAGGCGTTGTGGATGATGCATATCGCCTCTGCCGGGCTCTAGAATCCTGGCAAGATGTATCGGGAACTCTCACCAGTGGCTTCCCCCTGTCACCCGAAGTGGGTGGTCGGTTGCTTGGCTATCTTCTCCTCTTCCTTCCTCCCCAAGCCGATGAAAGACTCGCCCGCGAGATCATAGCATGTGGCAGCAACGCCAGCACAATGGATTTGGCAAACTTCTACTTCGAGCAATTCGTTCTGGCCTGTAGAAAACTATCCATTGTTGCCCTTCGGTGTAAGCTGACCTTGTGCTAGTCAGACGACATGCACCAACACCGAACCCATCCGAACATCCGTCTCGACCCTCTTTCGACGATTCCGTTGACTGGTTTCAGCTGCTCATTGAGGAAGGACCTCGCAATCATCAAGCTGCGAAAGTGCTAGTAAGATTGTTTGCCGTGCATCCATTCCGAGACGCTCATCCTATGAGTCCAGGCACTCAAACGCGATAACTTCCGATGTTTACTGACTGGTTGCATTGACAGCTCTGCTATTCTAGAGGGGCATCTAGAGTGGGATCATCAAACGCCGCTGGGGCGGACGGAGGTCTGTCACATCATTCCTAAGGGCATATTTTCCAACATATCGGGTGACAACGAGGGTGGGCCTCGGGTACGTGACAATTGGTTGTCTTCGTAGATTCCCTAACATCTCCATCATAGCACCGAGCTGCGGCTGGCGTGGCTGCTGTTCTCGCTCAGTTCTCTAGTCCCAATGTGCCTGCAGATCTTAGCGGCCCGGGTATGAACGCTCTCGGTAATCTCCTGACGCTAAGGGCCGACTTACATCAGGAATTTGACCGACTTGATTTCTGGTTCGAAGAAACGGTGAGCGCATGACATGCGCCTTTGGCTGTGATTGCTAACCATCTTGTGTATACAGAATGCACCAAACACGTACACTATAGGGCGGATCCATCCCGGCATTGTCTCACAAATGACTCAACCAATTACTTTCACGACCGCCGATCCTAGTTATGATCTGCCTAATGCGGACTATCTTCGCCTTCATGCCATTTGCGCTCGCATTGCACACTTGTCGGGCGCAGGGGAGTTGATTGATAGGGTCTATCGCGACTCCGAATTGGTATCGCCCCTGCGTATTGTAGACGGAGAGTTGGAGATGATGTATCTCAAGGCACAGCTGCAGAGTATCGTTGTGCGCACCCTTGTACAAGAAGTACAATAATTCCTCATAAAGCCTTTTGCTCACTCGTTTGGACCCCGATCATGCCTGGTTCATCATGCCTAGTTCATCACACCTGCGACAGGGTGCGAGAATAGATGCTGTACCCAAATTCAGATGGCGCTGTCAAGGTAGCTTTAATCCGATGCTAATGCCCATTCCGATTCTGACAGATTCTGGAACTCGCTTTACGAAATACTTTCCACATGGGGACGTCGCTGCTGTCTCCCAGATGCGCCGACATTTGCCAAAGCACAGGATCTGAACAGGGTTCAAGTGTTCCGTTGGTAAGGTTGAAACTTGTTATGGATAGGATCATGTGCGCGCGAAAAGATCCGTGTTATTCACCGCCGGATAATACTAGCATGCGGGCACTCGCACGTGCACTCCACATAGGGACAGGCTGCCTTGCCATCCAACCACTCCAGGAATGATTCCAAGTAGGTAGAGGTAGAGGGCTTTGATGACCGTCGCATCGCGAATCTCGAGATCCGAAACTTCAACTGAGAGACCGAGATCTTCTTGTGATTATGTCCCGGCGGATCTCCCTCCAACTCCCGACCGCTGAAGAGAGTGGGTGCACTGCATTGACACAGACAGGTCCTCTTCTCACGTTCCTGGATGTGCTGTCAGCGTTGATAACCTCTTCTGACCAGCTCTGTCAGTTGTGAGAACCACCCTGTAACCCCGACAAAGAGTAGCACAGGAAGCATTCTGACTACGTCGACAAGTCTGCGATCATTCGCCGTTGTGATATACTTACAATGAGCAACAAACGCAGGATGCGGGTTAAGCGTCAGAAGGTGATTGATAATACAGGTTGCTCAGAGCGTGCTTCGCGAGATACGATAATGTAAAGGCGGACTCCCTTTCCGTAGCGCAAATATCACCGTGCTGAGGTGACATGTCTATCTCCATCCGAGAGACAGGCAGCCATGATCTGCGTCTTCCGCCCACTAGAAACCGCTAGAGGAACAGACCTAAGTCTCCTTATTTTGGAAGGGAAATACGACGCAGGTCAGCTGGATGCGCAAGCGCGTTGGGCTGAGCGCTCGCTCGGCACTGAGTGTGACTGGACGCCGGGAAATGGCGGAGTGCCTGGTGCGGGAGTGGTCACCGAAGTTCGTCCTACACAGCTCAAGAGTGCAATGTTGAGAGCTGACCCGGATCCAGTTGGTCCTTTGTTGACCTTGCCGCTCTCCCGCTCCACTTTCCCCTGGTACATCGCATCTAGAAGCAGTCGCATGTAGCGTTTGCATTTCTTCCGTTCCGTCCTTGGCAGATGTGTAAGACAACTGGGGAGTAGGGCTGAGGCTAGGACGACAGCAAGGACTGAGAAGGAACCCACTGCTGCAACATATTGTCCCGTCTGGATGTTCGTTTGTAACAATCCGGCCACGGGCACTGGACGTTCCGCTCTCCAGTATGGACCAGCTTATGCCTGGGTTGATGCCTTGAGCGTCACGGAGTTATAGGAAGAGTTATTTCTTCTGACCTGGTACACACCCTAGCTGGGGGTGGCACGATATCGGAATGGCGAGCAAGGTCGATAGGGGGGGTTATAGTTGGTAGAGTAGTAATATATGTGTTGGCT
>KV417355.1:0-59233 GCA_001630345.1 Calocera viscosa TUFC12733
TGCCCGTACGGCATCGCATCGTAGACATCGATCTTCTCCTGGGCAAAGTTGCCGCCCCAAGTGCTCGAGAGGTCGCGGAACATCTTCTTGATGGGATTGGTGTCGGGGAACGACGCGACTACTTCCAAGCAGTGCCTGGAGTACTCTGCGTGGGCGTCGCAGAGCGTCTTGGCCCACCAGGCGTTGATGAAGCCTGGCTGTACGCCCCGGCCCCAGAGGTCGGAGGGGAGACCAGGCTTGTTGGGGTCGAAAGGCGACCACCAGAGGAGCCGGAGAGGCGCTCACCAAACGAGTGCATTTGTTGGGTCCGCTGGTGGACCTGGGCAATACGGATGGTGAGGGCGAGTCGGGTCGTACGGCTGTGCGTACACCGTATGGTCGCGCTTGCCTCGAGCCCAGATGTTGCGGGCATGGTCCTCGCTGTGGTAGGGCACCTCGTCGGTGCCCTCGCCCTTGTACGAGCGCTCGAAGCGCGCCTTGAGGTCGTTCCAGCGTCGTTGGACGTCTTGCGCGTCCGACTTGGCGAAGATCTCGGCCGGGTCCTCGATCTGGACGTTGGCGAACTGTTCAACGCTGAACAGTTCCACCGGCATGTCATCTGCGCAGCGTCGGAGGAGGGATGGGGCAGCGGTGAAGCGCTGCGCGGTGTCCCTCTCGAATCGGTCGTACAAGGTGAGATGGTCTCGACCTTTGAAATTCGCTTTTGGTGCATCTGTAAACTAGTTAGTGTTGTAGACAGAACAATAAGAACACGGTTACTTACTTGGCTTCCACTTCTCAGTGCTTTTCTCAAGGGGGAGACCGGTCTTCTCGGCCCACTCCTCGTCGTAATCTTTGTCTTGGCGCGGAGCGTCGCGAAAGCCAGTCATCCAGCTCGCGAACGGCATCCTGGAAGATCAACGTTAGTTTGGCTGTTAATAGTAGTGTGAATGTAATAAAACTTACTTAAAAAAACTCCCCCCTACGCCGATCTTCTCCTCGAAAGGCTATACTCGTCGATTGCGCTCTTGTGCACCGTCCTCTCCACGCGAAGTCGAATACGTCTCTCTAGCCACACGCCTGCTTGATCTCCTCTGACTTATGGCTTGCCCTCCAGAAGGAGGTCAGACACCAATGGGACAGAGGAGGGGGCGTGCGCCGTGTCTAATCTGAGTTCCTTTTCCTTGTCGAGGCCCTCCAGGAGGAGGTCCTGCGACGCAGAGCGGGAACGGGGCAGTGGCGGGGTCGGCAGCGGCAGCGGGGGCGAGGCTTGTGGTGGTGGTGGTGGTGGTGGTGGTGGTGGTGGGGAGGCAGGGAGGGGAGGCAGAGGCAGAGGAGGGGAGGAGGGTGCTGGAGACGGCGCAAGCGCCGGTGTCGATGATGGGAGGGAGGGAGGAGTGAGCGTTAGGGACGTAGGGGATTTCAGTCCTCCCGTGCGCCGCGCGCATGCATTGCCACTCGGGAGCTGAAAATCAGCTCCCGGCCACTGATCGTCTGCCTCCGCAGATCAGTGGCCCAATCAGACCAGTGCCCTTGGCACTGATTAGCTGATTGTCAGTGGCTGCGCCACTAACAATGGGACCCTATTCCGCGCCTAGTGCGTGTGCTGGCACAAGGCGACCCATGATCGCTGAACGCAAAAGATTACCACTCCCGCCCCCGTGACAGTGGTCGAGCACAATGCGCAATGTCTTGTGCGCGGGGGTGTGGTATTGTCACGCATGCCCTTCCCTCAGCTGAGGTTGATCTCTCGGATCATGTATTCAGCTGTCGCCCTCACCTGTTCGTCCGGGAACCATGGCTTCTCTCGGCCAAGCGGGCCGAGCGATGCAGAACTTTAGCACCATCTACATTCTGTCTGTGTGCTCCTGTGAGCTTCTCTGCGCCTTCTACCTACGACGGCCGCGGACGAAGGCGTGCTGTGCGCGGTGAAGAGTTCTCACCATATGCTGCTTGAAGTGTTTTGGGGAAGTTGTAGCAGTTGGCTTGCTGCGATTCACAGTCTCTCGGCCCGGCCTCCAGCATATAAGACTAGCAGCTTCGGGATGCGACAGCAGTCGAGCTAGCGATTCCCTTGACGTTGACCGCCATGATTTATCTTGCGCCTGCATTCCTTGCTGCTCTCTTCGGGTTAGCAGCAGGTCTCAACAATCAGGGTGTTGCGAGACTGCCAGTCACAGGGTACAACAGTGCGGTCAATCGCGTAAAATGTTGATATGTCCCTCAATACCGCTTAGCTTGGAATGGGTATGCCTGTAATATCAGCTCTCAAGTAGTCCGGGAAACTGCGCAATCCTTGAAGGATCTTGGCCTCCAGGCAAGTTTGCGAAACATACTTGCGCTCGCCACAATGGGCTCACAGTCATTTCTAGGCTGCCGTGCGCTTGTGCTCCTTACGTGCCTGGGGCAATAGCCTGAATAAAAACAACAGGGCTATCTGCAGGTGAATTTGGATGACTGCTGGTCGTTACCCAACCGGACGGCGAACGGCACCTTGCAATGGGGTAATCTCTTCAGGTCACCTTGCCTGAAGCTCGTTCTTATCTGACATAGATCCCATCAAATTTCCGGAAGGAATACCAGCTCTTGCAGCTGACCTCAATGCGATGGGATTGTAGGTCGCATTGACATATGTCTTCGCAAGTAGATCGCGACTGACTCATTGCACTATAGCAAAATGGGCATTGTGAGTCAGTCAAAGCCCCCGCTCCACATGAGGTTCATGACGGGCCAAGTACGGCGACTCAGGCACCCAAACGTGTGCTGGTTATCCAGGTTCGTACGGATATGAGGAGCAGTACGCATGTCAAACACCTGGCGCAACATTGGCTGAAACAACCAATAGGGATGTTGCGACCTTTATGTCCTGGGGACTCGACTACCTCAAGTTCGACAACTGCAATCGTGAATGTCTGTTCCTTCATGACATTCAGTATCTCATAACGGATCTATAGCCCCGCCCGATGCCATTCTTCAGGCTAGCATTCCCCAGAGTTAGCACGCTTGGAAGATTCTGCTTCGAACATTGCTGACGGTTCTCATCAGAGTTTCAACGGATGGCCGATGCGATTAGCACCGTGGCTAGTTCCTTCAATAGTACCCCTCTGATCTACTCGCTTTGTGAATGGGGTCAGGTATATCGCATATTTCTGTGCCTTGATTGTCACTGAAGCATCTAATTTCCAATGCTGGAAAGAGCCAGCCGTGGCTGTGGGGTGCGAGCATGGCTCAAAGCTGGAGAGTGAGTCCAACACTAGGAACACAGAAACTTTTAATCACCAACACCCGCGCAGATTACCGGTGACGTCACCGCAACCTGGTCAAGCGTTGTCAGCATATTAAATGCGTGAGCCATCCATCCAATTGTAAGCCCTACGAGCCGTTCACCGATAGACAGCGCTTCGTTCATTACATTGTCGTCTGGCTTCTATGGACACAATGACCTCGACATGGTGAGTTGCTTGCTCCACGCGTACGGCTTTCGCCGAACCTTCCCAGCTGGAAATGTAACATGAATTTAACTCGCCTCGTTTCTTTACTAGTAGCTGACGCAATTATCAGAGGCAATGGCAACTTGACTTACGACGAAGCTAAATCGCACTTCACTGCCTGGGCGTTACTGAAGAGCCCTCTTCTTATCGGCACAATCGTGAGCTTTATCCATCGATATACAGGCGTTATCTAATATGATGTCTAGATGACGAACCTAGCCCACACATTTCTTGAGATTCTCCTCAACCATGAAATTTTGGCCATCAATCAAGATCCGAATGTCGCAATGAGCATATCTCCATTCGCGTGGGGACTCAACGTAAGCTATTGATTTCCGGACTGTCGACATTATCTCAACCGCTACTGCAGTCGGCCTGGACCTATGACCCTGTTCACCCAGCTCAGTTCTGGTCGGGCCAGACATCCAACGGCACGGTGATAATGCTACTCAACACGTTTAATCAGCCGTCCACCCTCTGCTTCAACGTCACCGACTCGCCCTATCTTGCTCCAACGCGTCCTTATATTGTCCGAGTAAATGGTCCAATATTATTTTCACGTTCTGTTCTGAACGAGCTGTATAGGACTTGTGGTCTCACACGAACAACTGCACGGTAACCGGCTCTACAGACACGGCCATGGGGGCCATGGGAGTGTTCATTCCGCCTCACGGCGTATCTGCGCTCCTCTTCACTGATGCTGGCAACATGTCCGCCATCACAGGATATTCCGCCTGTCCGGCAGCACAAGCGTAAGGACGTTGACTTCACTGACTGATGCTGTGTTGATCCTTTTCAGTTGTGATATCACGAGTACCCCCGTCAGCTAATAGTACGCCCACCTTGAGGCCTCCATTCAGTGCGGGAGAGTATGTATAATGGAGTCAATGAATTATGCAGATTTATTCCCGGAACGAGCTGCGCAGTCACAGGACAATTGAGGGCTTCGAAGGCAGGGTGTCATGTCAACTTCAAGTTTCCGGGGCCCCGCAAGCCCCAGTGCGTGTACTTACCCCGCATATGCGTACGCAATTATCCCAGACAGCCCATGCCCTCTCTCCGACAACCTTGGCCGCTCAGCACCTTCGACTTGTACGCATGCCACCCCACTCCTGTGCCCACATTCCCCTTCGCCAGCGTCCACTCTTCCACCTGACTGTACCATGTTCCCTCCGCGCCCCTTGGCCACGTACGAACGGGCCGGAAGAAGAGTCGACGTTCCACGCTTTCCTGGCGCGGGCGCGGACCGGGCCCCGGGGACGGGAGCTTTCTGCGAGCAAGCGGGTTGCTGCTGGCGGCGGGGAACCGGAGAGGGAGAACGGGAAAGCGCAGAGGGAGGTGAGGAAGGGCGCGTGAAACGCTTCGCTCAGTTCTCCCAAGCGGATGGAGGCCGAGAGCTGGCACGTGCTGTGCACGAGGGTGAGGACCGTACAGTTGAATATTTTAGAGGAGGAAGCCGCGGACGGTGTCGAGTGACCTGTCGCGACAGGTCAGGCATGGGGGAGAGGCCGGGGGAGCAGAGAACCGACTTGGGGGGAAGAGGGTGGAACGGTCCGAGGAGGAGAGGGCGATGGAGAAGTTGGGTTCCGTGGGACTGCCTGGCCAGCAAGGGAGAGCGGACGAGCGGGGAGGCGTCTGAGGGCGAGAGTGGTGAGGGGAAGCTGTCGTCCCCGTAGAACTCTAGCTTCGCAACTGCGCGCAGGCGGGGAAGACGGTGGGGGGTGAGGAGGGTGCTGCCTGTGAGCCGTGGGCAGCGCGCAAGGGGGAGGGTGGTGAGCTTGAGCCTGGGGCTGCAGAAGATTGCGTGCAAGAGGGTGGGAGTGTGCCAGGGTGCTTGAGACGTCGAGCATCGTCAGACGCGGGAAGGGAGGGTGAAGTGATCAAAGATGGGAAGGGGGGAGCGCTTCCATGCCCTGATGCCTAGCCGCTGGACGGGGAGCTGCTCCCTGCTGGGGTTTCCTTCTGCCGTCCCTCCTTCAGCCGCAGCCCCTGCAGTAGTAGTGCCGGTAGCGCCGGACTGTCGCAGCATCAGCCCTCTAACCACCTGCACACATCGAGGGCTCACACGCCCAAACAAGTCAACCACCTCGGCCGGCGAGCACTCGTTCCACAGCTCCAGATCTTCTCGGTCGGTCACCCCCTGCTCCTCGGCCCCATTCTGCTGCTCTTCCGCAGGCACCCCTTGTCCTTCAACGTCCGCGTGCCGTCCATTCTGTTCCTGGCTCGGCTCTTCATCCTGCGTGTCCGTCGTCGCAACAACAGCAGGCGTGTCCCCCTCCTCCTCCCTGTCCCTCTCTCCCCCTCAGACCATTCGTCGCTCCGCTGCTCCCCCTGCCCTCCCCATCCCCAGTGCTACGCAATAACAGCTCCTCTAGCATGTCCAGTGGAGCGCAGGTCAGGGGCGGAGACGGGGGAGGCAGACGTGGTGATCTTGGGCATCGGGGCGGGTTCTGCACAGCAGACGATCGCGAGGAGGCCAAGCCCGCTGCGGAGTGGAATACCTGCAGCCTGTAGGCTGGAGAAGAGGGCGGAGAGGGAGGCGGTCCTCCACGACGAGCTTGTGTGGGTCAGAGCGAGGAGGGTGTAGAGAACGAGCCTTTGGAGTCATTGTGAGCTCGGGGAGGTGAAGAGGGCGTTCGAGAGGGAGGTGGGCAGGGTGTCGAGTGATGTGAAGGAGGAAGAAGGGGGGTAGGACGTGCGAGTGTACGTGAAGGGTGAGGAGGGTGAGGAGGTCGGGTCGGGGGCGGGCGCCTGGGGGCAGACGGTCATCGAGGGTCGGTGGGGCAGGTGCTGCTCTAAAAGAGGAAGGAAGGCGCGACGGGATGCACGCCGGATGGAAATACCACGTGCAACCAGTATTTGGAAGCACGTGGAGGCTAAGCTCAGGGCTGTGCTCTTTGCTCTCATACCATCACCATCTCTGCCATGTCATATCTGCGCAACCTCCTCTATCACTTGCTCCCCAATCCAGCTCTTGTAAAGACACCAACGCACCACAAGTGGCAGCCAGCACAGTGCTGCTGAAGGGATGCCTGGCACGAACGACATGACTGCAGGCCCGCCCCGTACGCCGCCCTCCAAGACGCCAAGCTTGAAGGAGGACAGCCCACGACGATCATCGCTGGATGAAGAGGAGATGAAGGTTATTCCAGTGGTATTTCTCAGTGGATTGGAGCCGGCTGTCGACCGCAGGCTGGCCCAACAAGCAGTTCTTAAGCAGCACCGGCAGGAACTCGGTGTCTATGACTATGCTGAGCTCGCACCCTCAACCAGGCTGCTCTGGAACAATACCCTGCAAATGATTGTACGGAAGCTTGGCACTGGTATAACAGCGACTGTCTACCTGGTCAAGATCCTTATGTATGTCTCTATCAATCTTCAAATAACCGACACTTAAAAACTCAACGGGTAGAGGACCGACTGACCTCCCTCGCTTTACCGCGGTGAAGGTTACGTGCGCTGCATTTTCGACAGACTTGGCCAAAGCAGAGCTCGGGTTCCTGAACCGTATCAGACTGGCAAATCGCGCACACCCAGGCTACGACCATGTCGCAGGGCTTCTGTCCTCGTTTACCATTAAAAGTCCCTTCGGTTTCCACACCTGCATGGTCATCCCGCTCTTAGCACAGCCGCTTGACAAGGCCATGGCTTCTAGCTTACCCCTTTCGTTGAAAAAGAAAGTCATTGCCGAGATCATCCTTGGCCTGGCATACCTCCACGATGAATGTGGGATCATTCACACAGGCATGTGCCCGCAATGCCTTCCAAGGGTTCCAAATATTGATGGGATACCTCCTAGACTTGACGCTCGGGAATGTTTTGGTCAAAATCCCAGAGCACATCCCTGCACCCGACATGCTTCTTACTAAGGAGGCATGGATTGAGATCGCTACAGCCCTTGACCCTGCCCAATATGTCATGGCTGTGGACGCCAGGGTGAACAATGACACAGTCCGGATTCCGATCACTGGCGACCAACCTCTACAGGTGCCCAGCCTGGAGGCTATTAGCATCTCCATTGTCGATTTCAGCAGCGGTAGGGCAATCTTTGCTGCACGCAACGTTCCTAAGCTTACTGCTGATGGTGCAGCATATTGGACCACCGACCTGCACCACGATATCATTCAAAATGACGTCACCCGGGCACCTGAAGTGATGTTGGGCCGGAACTGGAACTCCTCTGTCGATATCTGGAGCTTGGGACACCTGGTGAGTGTTAGCAAACTCTGATCTGTGGGTGCGGTTAGCTTAGAATGAATACTAGGCTTTCCAGCTCCTGTCAGGTATGGACGCCACCCCGATGCCATCTGCGGAAGGCGTACCTTTTGATGACAATTACCGGCTTGCATCTCTGCGGGCGTTGTTGGGAGATTACCCAGAAGATTTCCTGCAAGAGTGCCCAAGGTCAAATGAGTTCTTCAATGAGCATGGTGGGCCTACTTCCTTCATCGATTAATACCCAGATGACTGATTAATCTTACCAGGTCGTCTTCTGTATCAGCCACTTATAAATGCAAGGACCTTGGAGGAGAGGTTGGAAACCATCTTCCCAGAGAGTGCAGCGGAACAAGCCTTATGTGCTGCTTGGCTCCGGCAGCTGCTGGAGATTCAACCTGCTCATCGCGCCAAAGCACGCAATCTACTGGGTCATGCATGGCTGCGGGGAGCAATCAAGAGTGAGCTGAGCTTTGAGCACCCGGCTGGTGACTCAGAGGCAGGCGCCGTTAGCACCTGAATATGGTTCCCCTACATTCCACAGCCACTGGCTTGCCTGCAATATACTTATGCGGACGGAACTGTATTTGTGTCCGAATCTCATTCCGTTGTTTGCCTACCGAAGTGTTTCATCCTGCTGCACCCTTGCTTTCTTGTCAAGACACATACGATCACTGGAACCCAAGGTGTTTGATGGCACCAAAGGGTCTGAGAACAGCCCGGTGTCCAAATCCTGGCTGTAGGCAAGGCTTCGCCGGTGACCGCGGCATCTCCGTTCATCTGGCAAGGAGTACGACGTGCCGCGACTGGCTCGAGAGATCGGCACACCGTGGGGAGCCTTGGTTGGATCTCGACAATATAGATGGCTGGGACCTTGGTCCTGAAACGGATGCCGAGAGGGCCAGTGATGAAGAAACCAAAGATGCTGAAAGAGCCCAGGGCACTCTTTTCGATCCAGAGGACCCTGACGACCCGGACCGTCCTGAGATGGGGATGAATATTGATGGAGCTGAATGCCTCATGTCCATGGACGTGGATCTCGCACTGGACATGGACTTTCCCCAGAAGCCCCCTTCCCAAACAACTCAAGACACTTCCGTGTATCGAACATACAACGGAAACAGCTTCGAGGAGAAGATAGTGGGACATGCTCCCACAGCATGGGAGCAATTGAGGAACTCCGAGGATGGCCCCACCACCACGTTTGGTGGCTTTCGGGACGCTACAGAGTGGGAGCTAGCCCACTTTCTGAAGACATCAAGAATGACCAAGGGTGACATTAATCGCTTCCTGAAAACCGCATATGTGAGTCAGTCGCACTGGGGTGACGACTACCTGATTCTCACATGGAGGTAATTAGGTGAAAGAAAGACCCTTGTCTTTCGTGAATGTTGACCAGATGGACCGCAAACTGGCTGCCCTGCCTGGAGGACCCCCATGGCGCCATATGAGCATATGCCTCGACGATGCTCCTGGGCAGCCCAGGCAACTTTTGTATCATGACCCGGTGGAGTGTCTGGAGTACCTGCTGGGAAATCCTACCTTCAAGGAGGATCTGGTCCTTGAGCCGTATTTTGAGTATACGGATGAGGGCATGTCAGAAAGACTGATCAAAGAGATGCCAACCGGAGACTACTGCTGCGATGTTCAGGTAAGTAAACGAACGCGGCGTAACACACTTTTGCTGACCCATTGTATGCGACCTCTTCAATGAATCAGCGCATGAAGAAGAGGATGGGGAAGACGACGAACGGTCCAGAAGAATAAAGCAGGAACAGCTGGACAAGGCTCTCTCAGAACTGGAAAGGGACGACAACGGCGACGAAGACCCCGGCACTATGATCCGGGACATCTTCGGACCAGAGGAAGCCATCCCCGAAGTGCTCGATATCTCCGCGCTGGAACCACTCACCGCCGAGGTCGAGTAGCTCAGTCCTGGATGAAAGTAAATGGTAAACAATGTAGACGTGTTGTGTCCTGTTGTAACTTGAGATGTAGTTCATAATGTAGGCTGCTCAAGGGCTTGCGGCTGTTCACGGCTTGGAACACGAGTAGGTGGACCACCCGCGTGCGGGTGGTCCACATCTGTAGCAAAACACGCGGGACCAATTGGAGGCGGGGTCGCCCTCTATGTAGTTAGGGCAGACACTGCCACTACGTGTTCATCAGGAAGCCGCCGCGGTGGTGGTGTGTCTTTCCCGCGCCCCTGGCCTTGCCTGTGTCTTTCCTCCTTCGTATGCCTACCACGCGCGCGTCGTTCGCTGCTTCGCACAGGCGCCGTCAAACGCTGCTGCAACTCATCGACTTTGCTGAAGCCGCTTCGGGCTGCCCACTATCCAGTCATGAACTACAAGATCTTCGGGCCGCGGCGCCTCTCCTTTGGTCGCCGGTAGAAGTGAACCCAGGGAGCCCGCCCATCAACACAAACGAGGTCGACGGCGGCGGTGGAGCTGGGAAGTTTGTGGGGCAAAGTAGGAGACAGGGAACCACAGAGGAGGGCAGGGCAGGTCAGGGCTCACGGGGCCATCGCAAGGGGAACACGACACGCGCTGCCATTGGCCCAGGACCGAGCAAGAAAAATCAAACTACATTGAAGCATGCCCACGCCAAGCTACAAAAACTGAAGGCACACGACATTACTGGGGAGGCAGCAGCCCAGAAAGAGAAACAAGTTCCAACCGTGAACAGCCGGCGAGGCTGGGTAGAGCGGTCCAAGCAGCGCCTTCTCCGTGTAGAGCTCCTCTCTATCCAGGAACCGCTCAGCGAAGCCACAGAGCTTCTCTGCCATCTCTCGAGCGCTTCTCTTGCCGACGACCTGCAACGCTTCAATGCTCTCCTCCAGTCTCAGGGCTGCGCATTTGGGCCAGAAGCCACTTTACCGCTTCCCGACATCTCATCCGATTCTCCGAGCTTCAACCTGGGGCTGCAAGTACGCCAGACGCTGGAGGGCATCGCTGTCACGGATGCGTCATCGAAACTCCTTTTCTTCTCAAAATGCTTGTTGCAGCTGAGGTTAGCGAGCATAGTGACAAGGTAAGTAAAGTTTGTCGGCCTGCCCGGATTAGGCTGACGTGCTGCTTGAAGGATTAAGCAGACCCATGGATTCCACACTCGCGAGCTGTGTGAGAAATACTGGGCTACCGCTCTTGGGCCGGCAGATGCAATGGAAGTTGAGCGGGTTATAAAACGAGTGAACGAGGCGGTGGACAGAGGGACCAAGTGGGCGCGCTTGGCACAGGGCGGTAAGCTAAATCATGCTGCAGCAGAGGACGCCGCTCACCTGAAAGCCAGGCTCCCTTCATCTCCTGCTTATTATTGCTTCGCTCTGAATGGGATATAAGACCCGGAAGGCAAGCAGTTCAACCATTCGAAGTATGGCAGCAGCCCTGCGCTGCCCGACCCTCTTATCAGTGGAAGGTCAGACTCAGCCTCTCATGCGTCAAGTGACATATACAGACACTCATACCTGTATTAGGCAATTCTGGTGTCTTACGACAAGCGATTCTGGAACGCCTGTACCCGGTTCTAGCCGCCATGATGCATCAATACCCTTTGCCGGTGTTTGGGAAGACATTTGGAGCTGATGTGGACGCGAGCGACGCTTTCTTCAAGTCCCATTTTGTTTTCAAGTCAGTCCACATTGCACCGTCCCTTCCTCACTTAGGGAGCCCTCTGATATGATGATGTCACCAGCGATGTGGTGCTTCCTGACAGAGATGATGCACTGAAGGACGCTTTACGCCAGGAAGTTTTCGCTCCCGTTGATCACACGTTTGTCAAGAAACCTGCTTCAGCCCTTGTGATCTTACAGCGTCTGCCACATGCGGATGAACTTCATCCTGGGGCACACTCATCAAGGCCTCTGACACCGGAACTTCGACGCGATGGGCAGCCAGGGGGCCTGTTTGTTCCCATTGCACGCCGTCCCACCCAGATGATCGAAACCAACTTCGCTTTGGACCATCCCGCAAGCCAGAAGGTCCCGTTTCCGAGAGGAGACGCAGGCAGCTGGACACGAGAAGAAAGGCTCCGCGCTACGGCTGCACCAGAATGGGTTGGGGTGGAAGATGCAGCGAGACAGGTGGGAGTCCTTGCTCTTCGAGCGCTGCTGGCTCTTACCTGATGCGTGCATCAATTAGCTCGCAGACGCGTTCGATCAACCAGGCCAGCGTCGAGGAAACTCATATGTGATAATTCAGCCTCTGCAGGAGTGAGTGGGTTCGCCAGCTCTGGTAACACTTCTGAATGCGCGCAGGAAGGATATCTGCATCATGGGCCGGAAGGGCCCTAGCCATGCAAAGATGCAGAGCCTTGTGTGCTACTTGGTGGCACGAGGCTCAGCCCCTTGTGATTTGAAGGGGGCACTGTGGCCTCGCACAATGCGTGCTCTGCAAGAGAAAGACCTTCGCACGGACTCCTCCAAGAACAATCTCTATACGTTCAGATCTTTTAGCTATTGGAACAGATATTCGCAGCGAGTATGCCGACATAACTGAACCTTTGGGAGAGTGCTGAGCCTTGCTATGACAGGGTTTTGGCACAGACTACATGCAGCAGCCCAACAGCTTCCTTGTTGGGGGCAACATTCACACGCGGACGCCCAGGCCCAGCATGGCCATTGTTGAGAATGCTGAGGGCTACGAATCGCTCCTGGATATTTGGCAACCGTGGTTCAATCACGCAACCGAGACTGTGAGCCACCTTGTCCACATTCAGCGGCCCGGTTCTTACCCTTATCCAGGTTCGGTGCAGACTTCGTCAGGAGTACCGCCTGTTGGAAGATTTAGTGCAACAGCCGACCCTGAACACCCAGTTGCCATGCTATCCTTTCCCTTCCTTCGTGGTCAACATACATTGCTGTGTGACGGCGCACAGAGATGATCAAGATCCAGATGGGGGCGTGTGCGTCTTGTTAGTCTTTGGGAACTTCAAAGGAGGTCAGCTCGTTCTTTATGAGCCTGGTTTAGTCCTGAAAGTAGAAGCGGGGGACATGGTGATTTTCCCCTCAATGAGCCTGACACATTTCACTTTGCATTTCCAAGGCCGTCGCGGTACCATCGTTATGCATGGAGATCGCAGCTGGGAGGGTTGGCAGCAAGACTACAATGGGTGGGCTGTCGAGTAGAATAGTAAGATTGCTAGGCGACCTTCCCATACTTTTTGGGTTAATGAAAGTATGCCCCGAGTCTGCCTAGTGGACATTTAGCGGTCCTAGCATGTATTCCTTCGGCACAGCCTCCACACGTTGCACAGCCAGGAGTAGATGTTTATAGTTATCCGCTCCGCGCAGCCCTGGGCAACGATCTGGAAAGTGCAATTACTTGGTATCCAGCTCGCTGCGCCGGCCTCCCGCCCCCCCACCCGGCCGGCCCAGCTCGCCTTTCATTGCAGCCATAGTTGAGAAATAAAGAATGTACCAGGCAGGCTGAATGAAACTGCTTTCTCGACGATACGATACATGAGGTAGCAAAGTGATTTGCAACTAATATGAGTTTATATCCAATGCGTTGTAGAGTATAATATAGACAACCAAAGCAAAAGAGCTGAACGCAAAGTCAAGCAAACTAGCCGGTTGGCTTGCAGTGGAGAAGCAAGCCACCTATGTGAGTGCGCAAGGTGATACATTATCAAAAAAACCCTGTTCTGGATTAGGAAGGTTCAGACGGGCGGGATCAAACATTTCGTCTGGGAAAACCTGATGCAACTACGTTGCCCAGGGATTCTGGCGTCCTCGTAGGACCTTTGTCTATCGGCTTTCCATAGCCCGACGCTTCGCCCAGAGATGTCGCAGAGCTCGTCCTCTTCCTCCCTCTACGCGCGGGGCACTCTCAGGGGCAGCAGCACGGTGGCATGCGAGAGCGACTAAATCCGCGCGATCTTGGAGCGGGGCGATACGAGCGAGCTTTACCTCACGCTGTACGACAATCTCCTGTGCTTGCCGCTCGCCGCCAGCCTAGGCCCGTAAGCGCCACCCCCCTCCTCGCACACCTCCCCACTCCCAATCCTGACGCACGCCGCCTCGCCCTCCATCCTCGCCTTCTCAGCGTCCACCCACACTCCGGACACCTACCAATGCGTGTTCGCCATCGTCCACCAGCTCCGTGGGCGCTGGGCTTCGTCGGCACCAAGCCCGTCCCCCAGCCCCAGCCCCAGCCCCTGGCGCCTGCCCCTCTGCGCCCTGCCCAGTGCGTTTGTAAACGGCTTCATCAGAAGATATATAGCGTCATGGTCGCCCTGCTGGTCGAGCGAGCCGTGGTCCAGTACGTCACAGAAGTGGGATGTCGACAAGATTGTCAACGTGAGCATCATGCCTTGTAACCCTATTGAGTGCCGCTGACACGCTACAGGACATCTCCGACGTCAGCTTTGATGTCACCTGGCTCCCGCCCACCAGCTCGAACACAGTCACCCTCCGGATTTACAGGATGACGTGCTCCGCATGCGCGTCTACAACCGAGCGCGAGCTGCTCGCCCTTCCCGGTGTCACCAGCTGCGCCGTCTCCCTGGCATCTCCACGTGCAAAGTGACGTTCGACCGGTCCCTGCTCAGCCCGCGCAACATCGTCGCGCGCGTCGAGGAGCTCGAGTTCGACGCCATGCTGAGCATAGAGGACGACGCGATGCAGCTGCGATCTCTGACGGGGACGAAGGAGGTGCAGGAGCGGCGTCAGCAGTTCTGGCGCATCCCGTAATTTGCCATCCCCATCGTTACCCTCAGCATGGTCTGCCCGATGGTGCCCTTCTTTGCGCCGATCGTCAAATTTCAGCTCCTCCGCGGCATCTTCCTCGGTGACCTCGTCTGCCTCGTCCTCACCATCCCCGTCCAGGGCTTCCTCTCTCAGCGCTTCCACCGCAATGCATGAAAAGTCGTGCGTCATGGCAGGGCGACGATGGTCGTCTTGGTAATGCTGGGCACGAGCGCCGCGTTCGTCTACTCTGTGATGGCGATGCTGGCCGCGCTGTTCATCAGCACCGCGGCATACCACCGGGCAATGCTCTTGGAAACCTCCAACACGCTCATCACGTTCGTCTTCCTTGGTCGGTACCTCGAGGACATGGCCAAGGGCAAGATGTCCGCCGCGCTCACAGACATCATGGCGCTCGCACCGAGCATGGCGACGATCTACACGGACGCCGAGTGCACAAAGGAGAAGCGCGTCTCCACCGAGCTCGTCCAGGTTGGCGACATCGTCAAGCTGCTGCCGGGGACAAGGTGCCCGTGTACGGGACCGTCGTGCGCGGGAGCAGCAGCGTTGACGAGAGCACTGTCACTGGCGAACCTGTGCCCGTGAAGAGGCTACAGGGGCCCTCGGTCATCGGCGACATAGTCAACGACCTCGGCGCGTTCGACATGATTGTGACGCGCGCCCGGAAAGACACTGCCCTAAGCTAGGTCGTCAAGCTCGTCAAGGAGGCGCAGACGAACAAGACGCCCCATCCAGGCGTTCACGTTGTAATCACCCCTGCCGTGCTCACCTTCTCGGCATGGATGATCGTCTCGCACATGGTGGACGTCGCCAAGTTCCCGCACGTGTTCCACATGCGCGCCGCGTCCCGCCTCGCCGTCTGACTCAGGCTCTGCATCTCCGTCGTCGTGCACGCTCGGCTTCACTACCCCAACGGCTATCATGGTCAGCACGGGCGTGGGAACGAAGAACGGGATTATCATGAAGGGCGGCTGGCCGCTAGAGGCCAGGCGTCACATCAAGAAGGTCCTCTTCGACAAGACGGGCACCATCACCCAAGGAAAGCCGAGCGTTGCTAACTTGTGCTAGACGGCCGCGTCCGGTGCGATGGACGACGTTCAGCTGAGCGAGAAGATCGAGACGCCCCAGCCTGACGCTGAGAGCCTCGCAGCCGTGAGCGCGGACGGCATCACGAGCAAGGCGCTCGTGCATGGCATGGTTTCTGCCGCCGAGACGAAATCCAAGCCCTCCCCGGCTCTGGGAGACCCTACGTACGCCAAACGGACACTGACCACGTCAGGCATCAATGGACCTAACATCACGCTTGACTCGTTCGACGGTCCCTGGCTCCGCCATCTGAGCCCAGGTTTCCATCGACGGGTTCTTCCTTGGCACGAACTCCGGCTCCAGCGGCAAGCACCCGATAACTGTGCACGTCGGCAGCTCCAGGTTTGTCAGCAGGGACGCGTCGTTCGTCCCCTTTGCACTCAGCGCATTTGAGGCGTCCCAATCTGCTCTGGGAAGGCCCTCACGTGCGAGCCCGGTACTTCGCCCGTTCTGCTCGCTTTCTCCCTCTCAGATGAGGCCAAACCTTCTCCGGCTCCTGCGATCCGGGCGCTCCAGACAATGGGCATCGATGCGAACATAATGAGAGGTGACTCTGAGACGACTGCCAACGCGCCCGCGAAGGAGATCGGTCTCCGGCCGGAAGCCGTGCCGTCAAGGGTTCGCCCGAAGGGCAAAGCGAAGATTATGCCGATTTGATGCATAAGGACGCCTGAGATGTTGCTATGGTTAGTCCCCATTTTCTGTATGTGAAGTCTGTTACTGACCGACGTATAGGTTGGAGATAGTATCAATGACTCACCCGCCCTGGTAGCTGCCGCTCGGTATTGCAATCTTCTCCGGCACCTCGGTAGCAATAGAAGCAGCCGACATCGTCCTGATTCGGTCAGATCTGCTCGACTTCGTCACGGCTCTCACCCTCTCCCATGCCATCTTCTCCGTGATCTCCGTGATCCGCCGCAACCTCGTTTGGGCATGCGTTTACAACGTGTTCGGCATTCCGCTCGCTATGTGCCTCTTCCTCCCGTGAGGCGTCTATCTGCATCCGATGATTCCAGGCGCAGCGATGGCCATCTCCTCCGTATCCGTGGTCACCAGCTTGCTATCTCCGCGCCCATGGCGCAAGCCGGCAAGCAGCATTATACCTGGCGAGCCTGTGCCGAAGGAAGGCTGCCCGGAGGAGACGCGCATGGGCAGCGTTTTGGAGGTCCTGAGAGAGACCTTTCGCTTCAGCGAGAAAAAAGGTTACGAGGCGGTCCCACTCGAGCTAGGAGCTACACCTACGACGGCCAATACTGCCCACACCTTCGCTTAGGCTTTTTGTACTTATTCCCTTGCATGTTCTTTAGAGCATTTTGTATCATTACACCACGACTTTCCATTGGTATCCTTTGAAACAATATAACTTATGACAACCTTAAATTGCAACAGATAGCGTGCCTTGCTAGTACACTTTGAGAAGCTGGACAAGGAGATGAATTCCGAAGTGGATGAGTTAATCCTCGGACAGGTGGTCACGTTCGAGTCAACGGAAGCTGCGGTAGGGACCTCGTATCTGTAAATACCATCGAACTCGATGCGAATGGCAGAACTCATTAGACTCCCTCACAATTCTGGAAGGGCGCTTCAGTGTCCATCACAGCAGCCTGAGAGAGAATCATATGGCAAGTGCCCTGCCTCTTTGCAGCGATGTCTTATACAGGGAACCGACCACTGCATAGGGAACCCCCTGGTACATTGGGAGCGGCCTGTTGCCGTAGACGCTACCTAGACGGGACCAATGGAACGGATGCAATCATCTACACAGCCCCTGTAGCTTACACAGGGAGATTTACATGTTGACCGGCGCCTCTTTCAGCCGCGACCAGCCTGAGTCCGTCTTGCCAGTGAACAGCCTAACCGTCCCCACTTCTTGCACGCCGTGTGTTTATTGATTAGAAACCACAAAAGCTTAAGCGTTGTGCGCAAGGATGGGTCATCATATTACTGACTGCCCTGTGGGTGGTCACTTCAATGATGGTTGCTGGTCGCTGACTTTGCCATAGTTGGTTGATCGTGGACTTGCCGAGATCCTTGGCGCCGTGCTGACTCGAGCATAGTTCACTGAATCAGTGGGCGCTAGACTTCCGGGCACATCCAAAATCAAGTGTCTGGATTGTTTCAAGCCAATGAGCGCATTAAAGAGAAACTATGAGCGCATCCTTGTGGGTAATCATGATTACGAAAGAGAGGGGAGCGTCGTTGCGCGTTCGACCTGAACTGGAGATCCCGTGCGTGCCGTTGTACCCCTCTTCAGATTAGCACTGACTCTGGATAGTGGTTGTGGATGTCTGGATCACCTCCTTAGGGGTGCGCCCTCAAGCCAGTGAGCCGAGCATGGTGCTGACGGACATACAGGGGACACCGTGCTGCGCTAGTGGGTCCTCCTTGTGAAGCTGCTCACGTCAGCCGTGACGAACGACATCCTCTGCGACGTCGGCATGTCTGTTGTGCACAAGGATGCAAACTGCAACTGTCGCGTCGTCATTCACAACGAAAGGTTCTCCTAATCTGGCCCAATATGTGGCTTGCGAAAGACGGGAACTACCGCGAGTTGAGGTCCTTCACCCCGTGGAGGAGGCATCGCCAGACGGAGTAATGCTGGCTGCCCAGGATGATCAAAATCATCACTGGAAAGGTTCGTACCTATGATACACAGGAAGTCTGTTACTGATGGAGGTCCTTAGACCACTGTTCCGTTTGGTGATGCAGTTCTGAGCACGTATGGAACCTACGTTGGAATCCAGCTCTTTGGGGAGCTCTTCACACCCGCAAGGCACATTTCTTTGCCCTGGATCTATCTCATGTACTGACCAATCTGCAGTCTGTACAGCGACATGGGCTTGGATGACGTCGAGATATCCACGAACTCGTCTGGCTCACACCATGAGCTACGCAAGTTGTACACCCGCATCGACCTGATCAAGGAGGGTACTGAGAAGTTCGCCGGTATCTACCTCTACGAAAATCAGCAGGGATGTGTCGGCGACCGCTTCGACGATGACGGCTGCGCGATGATCGCCGTGAACGGGAAGATAATTCCGCAAGGCAGCCAGTCCAGTCTGAACGATCTTGAAGTTACCACCGCTGCGATCGATATAGACGAGATGAAGCCGTATACAAAGAGAGGCAGCAGGATCCAGAAGGCAGCAGGCAGCAGAGAGCCCGAAGTATCGGAAAATCGAGGTCCCGACCGCTGTGTCCCAACTGGGTACGAGCATGTTGGGCCGTGGCAGCCTTACGAGATCAGGTACCACCTGCCGGAGGAGGAGATTGGGTGTGTTCGTCACTTGCTGCTTATCGGTCAAAGCTGACGATATCTTGTAGGCTCGGCCCAGCGTGCTGGCTGTGGGACTACCTCCGCCGTTTCCGCATCCAAGGTTGCTTCGTATCTCTCAGCGGTGGTATCCACAGTTGTTCCACGTCTATGATCGTATACAGTATGTGCCGTCTGTCGCACAAGCTGCTGGCCATGGAGACAAGCAAGTGATCGTCAGAGCACCGCGCATTTTATGGGAGCCGGACAACCCCAGCTACAACACTTCTCATCCGGTGGAGTTTTGCAAGCGTATCTTCCCTACGTGGTACATGAACACATAGAACTCGAGTATGGAAATTCGTAAGCGGGCGAGGGACCCGTCCGAAGCAATTGGATATTACCACATCGTTTGAACACAAACATCATCGTCAGCGCAGTTCCTAACTTGTTTGGACTTGTCACGGATATCAAGCTGCAATTCAAGGTACACGGCGGGTCAACTGCAGAGAATCTGGCTCTGCAGAACATCCAAGCTCGCTGCACATGGTCCTTGCATGCATGTTTGCTCGGCTCATGCCGTTCGTTCGTGGACGTGCGGGACGGCTGGTGGTACGGGGAAGCGCCAATGTCGATGAGAGGTGGGTCCCCACGCATCTTGAGTCCTTTCCGGTCTAACTTTTACCTAGTTTGCGCGGATATCTCACCATGTACGACTGCTCCTCTGCAGACATAAACACAATTGGCGCGATCAGTAATACCGACCTAAAGGAGTTCAGAAGATACGCGCAGATCGCGTTCGACCTGCCCATCTTGGAGAGCTTCCTAGATGCTGCCCCTTCAGCAGAGTTGGAGCCTATCACCGAAACCTACGTGCAGTCCAACGAGGCAGATATGGGCATACCATACGGGGAGCTCTGAATATATGACAAGCTGCGAAATGTCGAGCACCTGAGTCCGTACATGGTCTACATGAATCTGATGCGCGAATGGGGCGATCACTTCTCTCCGACGCGGATCGCGGAGAAGGTCAAGCTGTTCTTCGTCGAGCAAGCCAGGAACCGCCATGGGATGAACTCTTTGACGCCCTCACACCACGCGGTAAGTTCACGGCTCCCAGCCGTCTTTACAAGTGTCTCACATAATTGCAGGAATCTTATAGTCCCGATGATAACCGGTTTGACCTGGGTCCTTTCGTATACCCATCGCGCTTCCCGTTCCAGTTTACAAAGATCGACAAGACGGCAGCGAAGTTGCTGGATCGTTCGGCGAATCCTGGTCCTGAGAAGGCAAAGGTAGAGTAGGGCTGTGCATTTAAACGTAAGGACAGGGTATAAGCAAGGTGTATTAGTACGTAATGGCTACAGCAATTGTCCAAATTGAGCTGGAGAGATACTGTAGAGTCTGCGATTTATTGCCGCAAGTGTGCAACCATGTTTTGGATTGTTTGCAAATATGGGGTTCATGACCGTCGGCGCCGTTGCTGTCAAGAAGCGAGTCAGAATGCGCAACTACCGGCTATGAAGAGGACTCGCGTTCACCAAGCTTCTCTTCGTCTACTTTTCGCCGAATGCTTTGTATGATCTCGTTCACGTCCGACCGATCGAGGTTGCTCCGCGCCTTCATCAGTGCCTCCACGAACGCAAAGTTGCACTCATGCTTCTTTGTCAAGTTCCAAATTTCGATGAAAATGAGTTTATCCGACGCGGTCAGCATCCCAGGATGTGCTCGAAGACGTCAAGTTGGCCTCGAGTTCCTTGGGCCGCTTGAACACCCTGGAGAAGGTGAACAGGTCGTTGATGTCGTCCCGTATGCAGTCTGCAAACATGGGCATTTGTGGCTTTGAGCACGGGCGGAGGGTGGTGAGGTACGCCGTGAGGAACGTGTCGATGAGATCCTCCACGAGGAGGTCGAGGATGAACGGGGTCAGGTAGGGCTAGTAGTCGTTCATGTAGTCCCGCATCCTCTTCTTCATCTGGGGCATGAGGACGCCATACGATGTGCCCGTACTGCGCCTTGGTAGCTGGCTTGAGGTCGTTCATGACCACGTCGATGATCGTCTGCGTGCACTTCTTGGCCACATCCAGGTAGCCATCCATCGTCTCGTTCAGCCGGTCCGAGATGATCGTCTTTTATATCTCGCTGACGACGGTTCCAAGCGTGCCGACAGCGCCTCGTCAGAGTCCGCGCACTTGATCTGGTCGTTGGCGAGAGCGATGATCTTCTGCACGGAGAAGACGATTTCTTCCTCTGGGCTGGTAAGTCCCGCCAGCACGGCCTTCTGGCCCCACCCGCTCTCCCCTTCCCCGTCCGCAGCCGCGTCCGCCTCTCCCTCTCCCTCCCCCGCCTCTTCACCGCCTCCGTCGCGGGCGCCGGCGTTCCAGCACCCTCCACCCTCCTCCTTCTGCGCTCTCTCCCCTTCCGCCCTGTCCTCCTGCCCGGCTTCCGCACAGGCCTCATACACACTAACCCCCTCGTCGCGCCTTCAAATTTCGCCTTCCACAGGAGCGTCCCACTGGGCCAGTCCCAGATGAGGAGCTGGGGCTCGCCTCCTTCGGATGCTAACGTGTTGCAAGGGCGGAATGTGCAGTGCGGTGACGTATCTTCTCCTCATCAGCAACAGTTCATGTCAGAGTAAATGGGGGAGGACACACCTTCGGTGACCGAACAAGAACCGCTCGATGACGTAGCTTGCGGGGCAACGGCTCACGCGGATATGTTCGCCCCTGGCTCGCGTGAAGATGCTCACCTGGCCGAGGAGCTCGCCCTCCGAGGTGGGCTGTCCCGAGGTGCCGGGTGGGGGTATAGGCGGCTGGGCGGGGGCGGGACGTGTAGTGGGTAGCGGAAAACGTCCTCGAACTTGTCCGTGAGGACGAGCGTCGAGTCGTCCGCGAATGTGATCGAGGCGGCTCGTTCACGAGTTCGCTGCATTCTCTCAGTTGCAGTCCAAGTCAGGCGTGGTTGAGAGTGTACCTGGTGCTAATCAGCTTGAGCGCCTCCCGCTGCCTCACAACCGGCTTCTTATTATTCGCCGTGGTGACCACATGGTGTCCCGCCTCATCCTCTTGTGCGAGCAGCTCGCACGACCTGGTGAGGATGTCAGCATCGTTTCCTGTTGGGAAGCACGGGACAGCTAGGGACGTACAAAACGTCGAGCACCTGCAGCCACGGGCCCGCGCAGAGGACCGCGTGCCGCGCAACGACGACGAGGTGGTGACAGGATAGGTCGCCATAGAAGCGTGGTGAGGTGTGCGAGATGGGAGGCTGCCTTGAAAGTTACCAGAATGTCCAATGCGCCACGTGATTTTCATTTGGGGCGAGATCACAATGACGTGTTTCCGCGCAGAAGTTAAAAGACCGCCCAGTACTGCTACAACGGCCCACTTAATATATGCTACCCAGATAATCAAATATGGAAACATCCTTCCGGGGGGGATTAGACCGAAACATTCTCTGCTACCACATAGCCCGCGGCTTGTGCATTCTTGGATGAAAGGTCTGCAAGCCGCACACGGCTGTGCCGCACCAGACCGCGCACACACACGTAAACAGACAGTAGTTTGCTAATCGACTGGCTTAAACACTTTAGCTGTAGACCGTACAAGTGGTCCCCATTGAATTCGATTAATGATAACTTTCGGTGACTGGTGAGAATACATTAGTGTTGTGGGCTGCAAGAGGCACGCTTGGGACCCTTCCCAGTTTGCGCCCGAAATCAGAGTTTCTCCGGAGAGCCACTGTCAACCTCATTTTTTTTTGGCTATATATTGGCTTTCGGAACAGTCACAGAGGTATCACCGCGATGCACAGGTCAAACTTTAGCTTCATCCAAGACTGAAAAGTGGGAGGAATACCAGCATTAGCGGTTGCCAGATCCGCGCGGCCTGACAGTCAGGGACGCGCTCTTGCGGATCATTGCGCTGTCTTGTCACCGAAACGCGCTCTAAGTTCCTCGCACGCGAAAAGAACGAACCTTCACCACCAACCAGTCTCTGGACCCTCTCCACCCTGAACCTCACTCTCTTGATATCGTCCCAGTCCAACGGCATTAAACAGCACCTTCCCTCCTGTCTTCCCAGTCAGGTCAAGCCAAGACCATATCTCCCGGGCCCCGCCCCACCACCCTACACCCCACATCCCACTTGCACGCCCTTCTTTCATCCCACACTTCTTTTCTCGTACTCGTACTCCTCTACTGCCGATGGGAACTCCATGCTGACCTTCCTCCAGTTCTCCCGAAAGAAAGTTAACAGCGAGAATGCTATGCAAGCCGAGAACGTTGCCCATGTCCTGCGGCTGTAGCGCGAGCTCGCGGCCCTGCAGGAGAGGCCGTGCGGGCGCATGGTCTCCTCCTGGAACCAGCGCTAGAGAGGGTGTGGGGGCCGGGTGCGGGTGCTGCAGGAAGGGGCATTGAGAGGAACGAGAGCGCCATGCCTCGGCCGTTCGTACAGACCGTGGTGGACGCGTTGAAGCGGGAGAACCAGGGGCTGAGGTCGAGGTTGTGCGTCTGTCTTTCTCCCGGTCTTGTACAGCTGCTGACTGCAGCGCGCAGGAGCCCGAACCCACAATCAATACCTCGCAGAACTCAAAGCGCTCTCGCCAACCCTGCACCCGCTCTCGCCGCTCTCATTCGCCCGCCCCCTCTTCTACCCACCGCACTACCCCGCCACCCAAACCACAACCACGGCCACCAGCTCCTCCTCATCGGCGAATACGAGGACCACGCCCTCGCCATACGGCTCGCTCCTCTCCTCCGTCCCCGCAATCGTGCAGAGTGTCTTTCCCTCAGCTCCTCCATGCCCTTCACGCTCTCCTTCGGCCAAGGCTATGGGCAGGGCAAGGTTCCAGCCCCTGGAGCCTCCCCTACCCCTCCGTGCCCCAGCCCAGCCTGCTCCTCAGGGTCGGTGACCGGCTCTCTCCCTACCTCATCCACAGCTTCCAGCCCTGCGCCTACAAGCCCGGGAGCAGGCGCGGCGCGCGGCAGCCTTAGCACTGGGCATCCGCATGCTGCGTTGTGTGGCTTGGGCGGCGCAGGAGGAGGAGGAGGGGAGCCGAGGGGGTGCGGGCTTGTCGAGATGGGCAGCTTGAGAAGGGCTGGGAGTCGTCCTCGGGGGCCGGGGAGTAGGCTGACGCCTGCGTTGGACTAGGGGGAGGCGAATGGGGTCAGTGGAGTGATGGGGGGGCGGTGGAGGGGACGTGAGCGCCGCTCTACCGTCCTCCAGAGTGGACGGTAGAGTGGAGATTGAGATTGAGATTGAGATTGTACGCTGGGCGTTGAACGTCGGGCATTGCTGCCGGAAAATCTGATATGAGAATCGACTATTTATCCCGCCGCGGTTGTAGACCGGCCGTGCGGGCGCTTGTATGACATGTACTCTCACTCAATTGTGGTATCGCATGCTTTGGTGAAAAATTGCGCGCCAGGGTCTGTAGCGGTATCAGTCGGTAGTTCTCGTCCCCGGACTCTTCATCCGAATCAGCCTCTCATTATGTCCAGGTCCGATCAAGTCCTCACTGCCGTCCATCTTGCCGATAAATATCTTCAGCTGGGTCGCGTGATAGATGGTGTGATCTTCCTTTCCGGTCAATGTGAGCGTGGTTCGAAACGAGTGATATGAAATCTCGTTCGAGAAGTCCTGGGAAAAGTTGATGACCGAGGCCAGGATTAGATGTGCCAGCCTAGAGAGCCTCTCAGTACGCGTCCTATACAAAAGGAATGAATAGATACCTCAATTTCCCCCGCATCCGGATGTTCTCGTTTATCTTCAAGTCTTCCGACGAATCCCAAAACTTCTTCCATCTCGGAGTACAAATCCTGCCGTCGTGAACTTGCAGTATGTCAAGAAGAAATAGTACAGGATTGTGAGATCTTTGCGGTCTGTCAATATCCCACAATATCACAAGCAAGGAACAAGCGCACCTGGTTCGGACATCGTCAGTGAAGAAGATCCTTTCGCAGAGCGCTTCGAGGGTGGCATACATGTATGTTAGAGTTCTGGCACAATATCAGCACGTGATCGCATTTACGGAACAGAGACCAACTTTGAACTCTCAGCGTCGTCCTCTTTCTTCTCAACCCACAGCTCCTGCTCATGATCTCCCACCACCTGCACATCCTTACTCATGTCGAGCAGGTTATTGGTACGCATCTCGCGTATACTCGCATTTGGGCCTGGGGTTGCTAAAGGTTGCTCGGTGAAGCGCTTCCGCGCGACGCGTCGACGCGTTCCGTAGAGCGCCAAACTCCGTGGCGGCCGACTGGCCCGATGTGGTTCTTTGGCAAGACCGCATGTATGCGCTACTTCGTCTCGGATATCTTAGACGTCCGCGCTCCTTATCGGAGTAATGGCGGCGTCAAGAGAGGAAGATGAGGCGCTCGTGGCATCCATGTAGACGATCTGACAAGAAGAGCAGAGTGTATGGCATGGAGTTATCTTCTAAAATACTGCCCGATTTCGGGCAATGATCTAGAATACGCCCTCCATGCGAATCAATCTCCGTCCGGATTTGCCTCCGTGCCTCAGGGCCAAATTTAGCTTTCGCAACGAGCGAGAGTCGCGGACAAGGAAAAGGTTCTTGCGAGGTGCGGGGTTCCGGACTTCTGGTGTTGAATCTGCGGCTCAGTTGAATCGAGAGAATGTGCTGCTCCACCATTACGTGATGGATATGTGCGCCGTGCCGGGGAGCAAGTCTGCAACTGGGCGAAGCACTGCATGCGGCCAACGTATCGACTGAGTCCGCCATTCCGCCTGGGTTGCTGATTGCAAATGACTTAGAATACAAGCGCACACATATGCTTGTACATCAGACTGGTCGACTAGTATCTCCAGCACTGATGTTCACGAAACTCGATGCCTCTGGCTACCCGAATATCAAGATAACCGCCGAGCGCATGGTTCGGGCCTGACGACTCTCAAGTTCGACCGGATGCTCGCTGATGTGCCTTGCTCTGGCGACGGGATGCTCCGGAAGAATATCAACATATGGAGGGACTGAAGTCTTAGTATCCCAAACGGGCTGCACAGGTGCGCTCGTCTGATTTGTGCGGAACACAGTTTCATGAGCTTGGCAGTCTACAACTCCGAATATTGCTGCGTGGGAAGAAGATGCCGAAGGCTGGTGGCCTGATTGTATATTCCACCTGCTCCCTCAATCCAGTGGAGAATGAAGCCGTGCTCACAGCGGCACTCAATCCGTCTTCAGGAGAGTTCAGTATCGTGGATGTATCCGACCAGCTCCCAGGTCTCATCCAAAGACCAGGGACAGACACATGGACAGTCGCGATTGACAAGGATGGAACTACACAAGATACATTTGAGGAATATGAGAAAGCGAGCGCAGAGAAAAGCCCGCCCAAGCGGCTACTGCCAACATTGTGGCCGCCGTGAGAACTCAAAGTCGCTACATCTCGAGCGGTGGTACGATCTTTCGCTTGCGCCCGCATGTCACTTCTGATGACATGTAGTATGCGCATCCTTCCACAGGACCAGGACACAGGCGGTTCCTTGTTGCCCTGTTTCAGAAAGTACGAAGGCCTGACACGGCCACAACTGCATCAAAAGACGCTGCACCTCCAAAACGGAAAGCGAGGAAGATCCAGATGGCCAGCCGGAAGAAAACGCACGAAAGCCGATGGTGAGGAGGAGACCCAGGATACTTCCAGCCAAGCATACAGGGAGCAGCCATTTTACTACATCGACGAGGATAACAAACAGGTGAAGGAGGGCCTGTACGTTGTCACTGTGAATATGCACCTTCGTTCTGACGTTGTCATAGGAAAACTCTCAATATGCTTCCCAGCATTCCCCTCCCACCTACTCTGTGCCCGTGACTCTAAGGGCGACACCATCCGCTCCGGCTTCCTAACGAACAACATCATCAGATCCATCCTGAAGCACCACAACACGGAGCGCATCCGGCTCATCAACCGCGGTACCAAGGTGATCGCCGGGCACAGCACGGGCGGGTCGAGTAGGGCCTTCCACTTCCTGCATGATGGTGTTTCGCTCGTGATGCGGTATGTCAAGCCCGGAGGAGATCCTCGAGGCGAACTTGGCTTCAGGTCCTCCTGGCGGGGTACAACCCGACGTTCGAGGAGCTGCAAGAGCCGCTCCGGACCGTGTTACAAAGCAACAGTACGCGCCACTCGCTTGGCCTCGTTTCCCGTTAACTGACGGTATTTAGCCGGGACAATCTACCTCCTCTGCATCGAAAGGGTTCAAGCAGCCTATCAATCTCCGCTGTGGAAGGCAGCGAAGTCTGCCAGTCTGCTGCTCAACAACAAAGCGCGTAGCGCCGTCTCCCTCCGGATCTTCGGGGAGGATTTGTCCCCTGCGGGGAAGGAACAGGGCAAAAGAAGCGTGGGAAGGAGGTGGCTGACGGAGGACGAGCCTACGCCTGAGGGGGTGAACGGAGAGCAGGAGAACAAACCGCTCGCATTGCGTGACGGCATTGAAGGAGGGGTCGATATGACAGAATCCGAAGCTGCACTGCAGCAGATGTAGAACTGGAGCAGCATACATTGTACTCTCAATGGACACATGCATTGTATTCCCTCCTGCCCAGCGCGCTCAAACCGCGCCCATGGCCTCATCCTCCGGCATCCAATTCTTGGCCAAGTCCCAGAAGCCCCTCAGCTTCTTGCCCTGTGCCTCCTTTGCGAGGCGTCGGTAGGACACGCTTTGGGCCAGAAGTTCTGGAAAGAGCGCTCCCTGAGCGGGCCTTCCCAGCACAGGTCGCACAGGTTGTCCTCGAGCGAGACCGTGCCTTCCTTTGCCTCCCCTCCCAACGGGGCACCGTCCGGCTGCTTCTTCTCCGCTCCCTCGGCGTCGCCGTAGTCGATCTGGACGTCCTCTGCACGTGCCTGGGCCGCTTCGGTCCACCCACTTGACGCGCACGAGCATGAGCCTCTTGTATCCCCTGAACTGCCTTCTGGCTCCCTTCGACAAACACGAGCGCGAACTGGTGGTGGAGGATGCATATCCCCGTGAGTCCGAACTGGTCCTCGTTCTTCCGGACCTTGAACTCGTGCGCGGGATCGGCAAGTGTGCGGATGCGGAAGACAGCCCCGAAGAGACCGCGTTTCTCCTCTGTCTTCTTCTGCTCCGCCTTCTCCCGCCGCTGCTCGTCCGTCAGCTTCCGCTACTTGTTCATCTTATCATGCTGGGTGCGGCTCTGGGCGAAGTCGTCGGCTGGATCTTCTCTGTCGGCGCGAAAGTGACAAAGTTCAAGCCCGGCTTGCGCATCATAGCCGACAACGGCATCTCTTGTGGGTTCTGCTTCTTCTGCCGCCACGGCAGGATCTGCTGTGCGAGGACTTTACGAGCAAGGGGTGCACGATCCAGGGATGGTTCGCTGAGTTTGTCACTTTGTGAGTCTTGCCCTTCTCTTCTCCTGCTTCCTGCTTCCTGCTTCCACCTTCCCTTCCCTTCCCATCCATGTCCAGCCAGTCCGCACCCTCATGGTCTACGGCATGTATGAGAACAGGGCTCTGGTGCACTGGCCCCTGGGTAAGATCTTCGGGGATGAGATTACCATGTGTCCGCCCGTTCCTCCCTTCTCACATTGTGGCGCCGCATGCTAACCCCCACTCCAAATCATCGGCTCCTTCGCCCAGGTCTTCTGCTTCCCCCGCGCCATGCAGTACCTCGTTAGCGGCAAGGTCAAGGGGACGGTGATGGACGTGTACACGATCTACCAGTTTGGAGAAGCGCTCGATAAGATGGCGAGCAGGAACTGCTTCAAGATCGCCATTATGCCCAATTAGGGCTTCGGCTTGCGCTGGGATCGTGGGGAATGGGGGCATACGTTGGCGAGCCGCTGGTCGGCGTGGAGGATGAACTGCAGCCTGGGGATTGGGAGGAGCTTGGGCAGCCTGTAGAGGGGGAAGGGGAGGACGGCCTGATTAGCCATCTCGATCATGAATGCGTCCAAGTCCTAGCATTCCCCACCCGCATCCCGTCAGTCCCCCGTCTCCCAGCCCCGTCCGGAGCGCAAGAGCGTGAACGCACCTTAACAACCCTATGCTGCCCTTTTTCCACACCCCCCAGCACCTGAGCACAACACGCGCCCGAGAGCATCTCGAAGCTCAGAAGCCTGTACAGTTTCCACACGTCCGCACTGCCCCTGTCGCGCGTGTCCTGTTCGACGTGAGCGCAGAAGGAGCGCAGGACCCGGTGGAGCGCTGGCTGGGTTTGGGAGAGCACGGAGGGGCGGAAGGAAGGGGAGGTGAGGCGCAGGAGGCAGGCGTGCGCTGCTGGGGCCCTGGGGGCTGGGGGTGCCAACGTCTCGTGTCAGTGCTCGTGCAGCCAGGAGCATGTGAGGGAAAGGGGGGAACATCTCCCACCCAGCCGATATCCGGAGGGTGTATGGGAGCCATAGACTGAGGAAGGACCAGAGGCTGGGGAAGGCGAGGTTCGGGGGGTTCACCAATGTTTGCCGAGCTGTGCGTCCCTCCCGCTCTGGGGAAAGCAGCGCCACCAGTAGAAGGAGGACAGCTCTCCATCGCGGTGGGGGAGGAGGAGGAGGAGTGTGGTGCCCATGGTGGGTGATGACGGTATTTGTACCCCACGCTCAGACCGGGGTTCAGGAAGCCCGGCCAGAAAGCCTACAAGACGGGCGTACGCATGCGTGTGCGTGTGCATACCAGAGAGTGTACAACTCGGGACTGGGACTGGGATCGGGGCGATCGATCGACGGCGATGGGCCGGCGAAGCCAGAAGCCGGGGTGGGAGCGAGGTCATTGTGCACCGCGATGCGATCATGATGCAGACGCGCGCCGCGACGTGCATCGGGCCCCCGAGCCCGTGATTTTGTTGGGCACAAGGGTGGGCGCTTATTGTACCGGTGATCTGATGCGTTCTTGATGTCGGCAGGGGGGTGGTTGGGCTTTCCCCATTAATACTCTTTACGGATGAGGTTGAGCAGGCTCTGTATTCAAAGTATGCTGGGGTGAATGCATCCGATACCGCAGTACACCAGTCCAGTCCCGTCGTAGTGCAACACCCAGTTCCATCATCCTCTCTCCTCCAGTACATACAGCAGCTCACACTTCGGCTCCCTCCCCCGCTACTCCAGCACCATCAACCTCCTCCCCACCTCCACCAGGCTCTCCGATAGCTTATTACTCAGCACCCACCTCGGAACAAACTCGTTCACTTCCTCCATCGCCGGGACATGTCCGCGCTCATATCCGCCCAGCCGCACACACTTTCTCCCTCCCATCTCCCCTCCCATCTCTCCCCTTCCCATTTCCATCCCTCTCTCTGCCCCGGCCGGCCAGAAAGCATCCACAATGAACTCCTTCCCCCACTCGCAGCTCCAGAACGCCAGGGGGCTCACCCCCTCCTCCGGCATCTGGTGCCCTTCACAGGGACAGCGAGACCTCTGCGCCCGCTACGGAAATGCAAGAGATGGGCACGTCGAACTTGAGCTTGTACATCCTTGTGTTCTCGCCTTTCACAGTAAGCCACGCCGCGCTGGCCGAGCTACCTGTGCAGGGCGGGGTGTGAGTGTTAGGAGGGGCACTTGGAGGGCGTGGAGGAGGGTCGAAGGGGTGAGGACAGGGACCTCGAGCGACATGTCGCCTGGGTATGGGCAGCTTTCAGAGCGGTGGGAGGTGCAAGTGGGAGTGGAATGTAAAAAGGTGTGGAGTGGGGTGGGTGCCTGGGCAGTCGTTGTGGTTCGTTGTGAGGGTTTGGGAGAGAAACGGAAGTATCGACCGACGCGTGTTTACTGGATAGGGAGAGGCCCGAAGATGCGGCATGACGCGCTGAGTCACGTGATGGCTGATTTCTTTTGGTCCAGTTAGCGATTAGGTACCGGTAAGGGTCCCCCACACTCTGCCGACCCGGCAACCCCAAGCGCAAACAGTTTCTGAACGGCTTACTCCCTCCTCCTTCTACAATGTCCACCTCACAAGTCTTATCCAATCCAATGACGTCCAAGTGCAGGACGCATCCCGGTCCCGGTCCCACTCGTGCAGCTCGGGCTTGGGCTTCATACACCCAGCCTGGCTAAACTCGCTCGCCGTTGCTGCTTGGACTGCCGACGACCAGATGGACACACGCGATATCGAGAAGGAGCAGGAGCTGCTGCTCCACCCCTCCTCCGCGCCCGCCCCCGCAGAGAAGAAACCTCGCAAGCTTCGTCTCTTCCTCTCCTTGTTCGCCCTGCTCCTCCTGCTCCAGACGCTCCTCTCCCGGCCCCAGCTCTACCTCTACCGCTACTTCGCCCCCGATGTGCGAGGCGAAGGGATCGGCTCCGTCATCGCCTGGTTCGCCTGCCCCGACGTGACCGAACTCCAGTGCGCATTCCTCACTGTCCCGCTTGACTACCTCGACCCGATAGTGGGGCAGACCGTCTCCCTGCCTCTCCGGCGATAACCCGCCCAAGCGCCAAAGGACGAGTACGGAGGGACGGTATTCACCAACCCTGGTGGGCCGGGCAGGAACGGCACGGCCTACCTTATCGAGCGCGGCCCGGCGCCCAACAAGATCCTTGGGGGGAGGTACAATATCCTTAGCTGGGACCCGAGGGAGGTTAACATGGTGCGTCCTCCCCCCTTCTCCCGTCGTGCAGTTATGCAGCAGGTATGCTAACTGTGCTGGCCTGGTAGACTACCGCCCCGCTCGGCTGCTTCCCGACAGACTGCGCCGAATTCCTGCAGGATTTCAAGCAGATGCGACTTGGCTTGCCCATGTCCCCGCACCACTCCTCCTTCGACGCGGCCCACGCCGGGGCAGACGAATGGTTCCTCCGTACCGAGGCGTACTACCCAGCCACGATCACCTCGTGCGGGAAGAATGGGAACCAGAAGATGCTTTCGGCCGTGTCTACACCCTACGTAGCACGGGATATCGTCTCGATCCTCTCCGCCCTCGGGGAGAAAGACCGCGGGCTCCAGTACTGGGGTTTCTCCTACGGCACCATCCTCAGCACCACTTTCGCAGCCATATTCCCCGAGCTCGTCCACCGGCTCGTCCTCGACGGGGTGAGCGACAGCCGCTCGTACGGGAACGACATGTGTTTGTGGGGAAAGAGCGGGATGAACGATACTCATCTCGTGTACGAGGGCTTCCTGCACGAGTGCGCGCTCGCCGGGCCGGGCAAGTGCGTGCTCGCGGGAAAGGGGAAGTTGCTCGAGGAGATTGGGAGGGAGATATTCGATCTCGAGGCGACGCTCTTGGAGAAACCCCTCCCCATGCTGTTCACGGGGTTGAACTCGGGCATCCTTGCCGCCCCCGATGTGCGGTTCGCCGTACGTTCAAGTTCTTCCCGTTCGGTTTGAGGCATGTGTGCCCAGAGCTGACCCCCCCCCCAACCGCAGATCTTCGCCGCGCTCTACAAGCCCATGCTCTGGCCCGGGCTCGCCTCCGCCTTATCAGCCGCGATCGCCGGGGACTGCAGCGCCCTGCTTTACCTGACAGGATTCACAAGCAAAGAGGACATGTCCTGGCGTGACCCGTTGGACAACGTCTTCCACCGACATATGACGCGCGCGCTGAGCAAGCCCGTCGGTAACCCCCTTTCCACCGAGGTGTGTTCTGTTTCGCTGACTGCTCTCCCGGATCATGCTCAAAGCCCAATCGGCAATCATGTGCTCCGACACGGACCGTACTACGCTCCTCCCCCCCGGAAGTGCGGTACCGGACACGGGGTTCTTTAGGACATGGAGCGAGGAGCTGGCACAGGAGAGCGTAACGGGCGAGAACTGGGCCCGATGGATCGGAAGATGCAGGTGGTGGAACGTCACTGCTGGGGAGGTGTACCGCGGGCCGTGGACGCGCGAAGAGGGGCTGAGGAAGACAAAGCGCGTCATTATTTCCTTTTCTCTTTCGCCATTGTTCCGCTCTCCGTACAGCCGGACTGATTGGGTTTGGTACTCAGGTTCCCCGTCGTCTTCTTCAGATAGGATACTCCCACAGGCATGAGATGGCGGCGACTGACACACCGGATCATAGCATGGACGCCGACTCGGTCACACCGCTCTCGGCAGCTATCAGCATGTCCTCCGGGTTCGGCTCGGACTCTGCGACGCTAGTGATCAACAAAGGGTGCGTGCACTCCCGGTCCCACGCGCCGCTCGGTGCTTATCTCTCCTGCTCATTCCGCTAACCCCGCCGCCCCTTTCCGGCAGATACGGACACCGCTCGTACGCCCACCCAAGATGTCTTGATGTTGCCGTCCTGGTCGGGGATGGTGCAGGGCCATCATGACGTTCTCGAGGAGGGCGGCTCGGACGGCCTCCTCCTCCTAGCCAATTGTCTCGTACGCGCCTTTGCCCATCTAGCCCGTGCTGCCGATGTGCGCCACGGATCGGCGCCCGGCGCGTGCGCCTGGCCCGCGGCGTGAAGGTGTGACCCCGCGCGCTTGAGCGGGTCCCCCCAGGCGTGCTTCTCCCCCGCCCCCTGCTCGACCGTCTGTGCTGGACTCAGCCGGGGAGCGGGTAGTGCGAGTCCGAGGGCGGGGAGTGCGAACGCATGCCGCCATGGCGCGGGCGGTATGTGGACAGCACGGAGGGGCGAGTAGCGGGACGCGTTCCTCGCCGCCGGACGGGGAGGCGCTTGGCGGCGTGGGCCCGCGCCATGCACGTCTCATTGTCATACCTCTTTGGCGGAGTAGTACATGCTCGTTTCGTGGGCATGAGCGTCAGATACAGTGGATGCTCCTTCTCGATGCGAAATTATGGAAGTGTCTGTGGATGTTTTTCAGTAGCGCCTGCCAGGTATACTTTCGAGCACCATTGTACGGTAACCTTGTCGTCGGAGGGGGGTCCATTTCTGGTGGGTGCAAGTAGAGACGGGAGGATGCTGTTTTGGCGTCAATACTTGTCATGCGAGACTAAGTTGTGAGTGCTCGTTGCATAATTCTTGCACGTGAACCTTCGCCAGTTCGGTCTCGGAGTCATCGAGCCCACGTCGTGCGAGTCATCCGGTCGCTGACGGGGGACCATACAGACTTATCGCTCCCAGTACTGGTCCTATCTGTTCCATATGTAGCATTGCAATCCAGTTGATGATCACTTTTCCTCTTCGGTTGTATAAGCGCCGGACGGAGCACGTCGACAACTGATGAGATAGCGAGCAAACTATGGCGCGCGGTGCTACAGGTTGCAACAGGTTATACAGGCAGGCGACGCGCAGGTTCAAGACAGTGACGGGGTGGCCGCCGCTGTGACCCCAACAACGAGCTGCACGCTATCCAATCCTATTACAATATCTTCCATCCCTAAATTGTTTTCAGAGATTCTGATAGTTCAGAGTTTCCCTCAAGGTAACAGGCCTATCTGCGAGGACGACGAGTGCGGTCTGAATATAAACCCTACATTTATTCGCTTTGATCTCGTATAGAGTGGATTACAAATAGCCTATTGCTTAGATACCGATGTTCCCGTTTTGTTCACCTGGTGTGAAACGCCGTATATCAAATCCTCCCTCCGATACGCTGACACCCAAACGATAGTCCTGTCGCTCTGCCGTGAAGCCGTGCAGACCGTCATCCTCGAGCCCGTCCGATGGTCCTCCGTACGCCGCATGAACAGCAAAGAGGGGCACAGTCAAACGGCTGTGCGCGAGTCGTACGGCAAAAGCATTGGGAGTGCGACCAAAGGAAATAAGGCTCATGAGGAATATCAAGATGAATAGTTATGACCAGAGTGAATGCGCCGATTAGGCCTGCTAGGACCAGTAATGGAGACAGCAACAAGCTCGTCCTGGTGTTGTATATCGTCGACATCTCTCCCATCGTCTGTACCGGTTCAAGAATTCCTGCTGCAAATGCCGCACTGTACAGTGCGACTTGGCGGGCATAGATGTTGGCAAAGTCCGCCGAGCGGGTGTATGGGGTTGCAAAGCGTGCCATATCTGCCGTTAGATAGTTGTTGATAGGGACGTCATCACCGTTAACATAGAAAGGTGCGGCGACAAGATTCGAGAGGTAGACGGACCCGTCATCGAAGCTTGTAATTCTGAGGTCTGCTCCGGATGTAGACAAACTTGCCTGCTGTTCCAGCTGGACGTGGTACACGTGGAGCTCGCAGCGCATGATGATGTGAACGTCCTGGATTGCTTTGGCACAGTAACCGTCGTCTGGATTCGATCCACCCGTGTTTAAGAGGCTCGGATCCACGGTGGCCTGCAGATGTGCCAAAAAGATGGAGGGATTGGGTACGAGATGGACTCCATAGGCCCCGGTCTAGAATGGCGAGTCATCAGTAGGGTGCTCGCAGAAATGACATTGAATCGTACCTCTACCGTTACGTTAGGCGTTCCATTACCAGCCGGGTCACTCCCGTTGCCAGAGGTAATGCCAGGGTACATGGGACCGCAGTCGAAAAGGAAGCAACAGTCGGCTGCAGTCCTCGTCAAGGGTCCACTCGTGCATACAGGCGTTATGACGGAGCATGAGACATCCACCGCAATACTGCTTGTCGTGAAAGAAGACTCGGGAGGAATCGCTGCCTGCAGTATAGTCGCGGTGTGATTCCCAATCACTTGCGCATAGTTCCAGATCGACGTGTTCATGCATGTCATGCTACTCTCCGCCAAGTTGGCAACGTACAGCCGTGTGCTTGCATGCGCCGCACAGGTGCTAGAGTAGCTGGTAATACTCCCGTTGACAAGCCGATTGTCTGAGTCTTCTCCACAGAGTGTTTGGTTCAGTTGTTTGCCGTACGAAGTTGCGTAGCCAACCTGGGAGACAGCAGGAATCGCTTCCGGTCGAGATTGGTGGGTCAACAGGAGGATGCCGGCTGCTATCAGGTAGTGCACGAGTTGGAAAGCCACCAGAAGGAGGAAGGAGACAACCAAGATCCCCGGTGCGCTGGTGCCCCGGGGCCGGTACTCGGGGTTCTTGAGCACGAAGTAGCGCGTAGAATGCCATAGCGCGCCGATGCCTGCTGCTCCGAGGTTTTCCATTATGAGGCCGTATTGCAAGGGCGTCGGTTTGGACTTCGCACAGGTGTTTGTGGGGCGCGAAGAACGCAGCCAGAGCCAGCCGAGGGGAATAGCCACCAGACCAGCCGCAAGAGGGACACCTTTTGCATAAGGGTTGAGATATCGCAAATAAGAGAACGCCGAAACTGGACCAGAGCATGATCCTCCGCCGACCGATGAGGTCGATCCACTTGAGGGCGATGAGCGTGGACAGGAAGTTGGTTCCCGCGATGATGAGCCCCACAGCTGTGGGCTGGTTGAGCCCTACCGCTTTGAACAGGGAGGCGGAATAGTACATGAGCGTGTTGAAGCCGCATAGTTGCTGGAAGGCTTGCAGCCCACACGCAACGACTATATGCGCGTTAGCTTTAGAATAATGCATATGATTGGCGGCACATACTCAACGCCCTTCTCCGCTCTGGCACGGTGCCCATGCTCTTCAGCTTGTCCCAGAGTGTTGTCCTGCTCCGAGAGCGCGACGCTCTTGTTGACACTGGAGCGCAGAACTTCCAGTTTCTTATCGACTGGATTTTCGGTCGCATATGCATATATCGACTTGAGCACTGCACGCGCCTGCTCGACGTGATCCATGCGGATGAGGATACGCGCTGAGATGTAAGTATTAGCACGATCCCACCCCGTCGTGCGGAACGTGATACGCACGAGAGTCGGGTAGGAATATCAAGCACCCGAGCTGCACACCCGCCGGCACAGCGCCCAGACCGACCATGCACCTCCACCCTCCTGGGGACTTCTCGAACCCCGCGCCGATGGCGTACTCCACGACCTGCCAAAGGTGATCGCGATGACGTTGACTGTCACTAGCCTGCCGCGCAGGCGCGTCGGCTACAGCTCGCCGATGTACAGCGGGACGATGCACGCGGCAAGGCCAACGCCGATTCCGACCAGGAAACGCGAAGCGACCATTGCGGTGATCGTGTGGGAGAGGGACTGCCCTATCGCACACCCCCGATGAAGGTGATGTTGGCGATGCCGAGCACGGGCTTGCGCCCGATGTAGTCTGATATCACCCCAGCGACAAGCCCGCCTATTAGTGCCCCGAGCGTCGTTGACGATCTTATAAGCTCCTGTATGCGCCATCAGCATCGCGAGTGGAAGAGTCTGAGACACACGCTGCGTACCTTCTCAAACGCAGATAGTTCCTCTGGACCCAAGTCGCTGCCTATTGATACAAGCGCACCAGATATCACCCCGGTGTCATACCCTGTTCCCGAGTCAACATTCGACAGGCATGGGAGAGCCAGCAGTGACGTACCAAACATCAACCCCCCAATGGCAGCAGCAAACACGAGCACCCATATGAACCACGTTATTCGATCCTCCCCCTCCGGGACGACGCTCAGCTCGACAAGCTGCGTGTCCTGATTTAGGTTCAAATGGGCGATGTGTTCTTTAGCCGATTTACAGTACATTTAGCCGATTTCCACTGTCTGGTCTCATCCCGGGAGTGCGACCCACCGGCCCCTAGTAGCCTTTTGTCCTTTTCAATTTGCCGGTTGCCTAGGAGTCGCATACATATTAAGGACATTGATGGGGAATAATAGACTAAAGTTACAATGGAGCTGTTCCCGTCACCACTGGGAGCGCTCGTGGTGACGCGCACTGTTTTGATGACGGGAGCAAAGAGCGCGTCAAATGTGCTCTGCCGCCACTGTGCGTGTCATTCTTCCCCTCAGAGTACCCATTCAACGTCTTGCCCAACAAAATCCCACTAATGGCCCCCTCCAACCCCACTAGCACCTCCGGAGCTGTCGCTGGCGCTACCCCATTGAAGCCCACTCTTGCTGCTGCGGCCTCGCAGAGCTCCAAAATGAAGCGCGCGGACCTCGACCCCGCTGTCCGCGCCGAGATCGCACAATCGATGGAGGGCAACATCCCGATACTCGTCATGTTCAATGAGCTGCTGGACGGCGTCCTGACTGACCGGTTCAAAAATGCCATCACACTACACGCGCAAGTGAAAAATGATCTCGAATTCCGCGCGCTGCGGGATGCGTTCCAAACAGCGAGCACGACTGCCCGTCCCGACCCGGCTTTCGCCGCATACTGGAATTATCTCTCGCGCAAGATGCATCCCACACAAAGGAGGACGATGATTGCAACTGGCACCCGTCGCATAAGGATTCATGGTGCGATCGCCGACCGGGAGCCGGACGCCGCCTTGGTGGATGTGGGGGACGGCAATCAGACCGACGACGTGAAGGTCAACGTGATCAACATGAAGGTGCCGGTGGAATTCAAATCTGGGCAGAGGGGACGCAAGGTCGCGGAAGACGCTTTCGGACCTATCAAGCTGGCGGGTGTCGCGAAATCGAGCCCACTGAACTCGAGTGGCGAGCCATCTCAGGCCAGGCACGTTGGCACATCTGGAGGAGCTGGAACATCGTCGAGCACGAAGCTTGGCAAGCGCAAAGCAGTGGACAGTGAAGGAGGGACGCAGAAGAAGCGTGCTCGCCAGAGTAACACGGCCACAAGTCAGCAGACTGCAGCCGTAACCAAGCTGCCCACCGGGCGCCAAGTGCAGCTGGCGGGCTACGTCGCAGAGGGTCTCTGTAATGGTCAAATGCGCCACTTCAACTTTGGCATGTCCATCATGCGCACCTCTCTCGAGCTCGAGCTCTACACTCGGGAGCGCACGTTCGTGTGCGAGCCCATCGACATCATCGCCCATCCCGTCGAATTCATCGTCCTCATCGACCTCCTCCACGACGCTCCTCCCACGCGGCTGGGCGAGCTCACCCTGCTGCCTACTGACGGCGACGCGAGCCCAAGCAAACTCCGCCTGGCTGCAGACACATGGCAAAAGTTTGACGACAAATCTCCGGACGCGACGGACGTGCTCATGGAGGTCGACGACGTGATACAGAGGAAGACATACAGCATGCACGGCACGGCCACGGTGTTGAGGAGGTGCACAGTGACCAACGGCGACAAGTGTTGCGTCAAGCTTGCCGTCCACCCGGTCACACGCACACCCGAGTCCGACTTCATTCAACGTGGTTGGCAGGCCGGCGTCACGCAAGGACTGCCTCGCCTCCTCGCCGCCGGGACCCAGAAGCTCGAGCACTTCAATCGCATAAGGAGCAGCAAGGGTGGAGCCCTTGAGTACCGCGAGATCCGCATGACGGTGATGGAAGAATATACTCGTGTTCCCAGAGGCCTCGACGGCGACCAATACAAAAAGATCCTTTTGCCTGTCTTTTGTGGTGCGTACATGTACTTCGGCTTTCTATTGCCTGCGCTGATGATGTGGTGCCGCAGGCCACGACGAGATGATTCGCAGTGCAGGCGTGCTCCACAGGGACATCAAACCCGAAAACATTATGCGAAGGGAAGACGGAACTGGCGTTCTCATCGACTATGACCTCGCTTCTTTCATCCGGACACCAGACGACCCTCACTCGTCTCCTTTTGAGCTGACCGCCCGGCACCGCACGGGCACACCGCCGTTCATGTCAATACGTCTGCTAGAGGAGGAGCTCCCGGACGGGGAACCGTTCCTGGGGAACAGCGAGGCGGACGACCTCGACAGCAAGTTCTACGTACTGCTCGACTTCTGCCACCAGGGAGGCATCGATGCCGCGCTTGGCCTCGTACCCCTCATGTCTTGGCCCGCCATCGCCCAGAAGAAGAAGGAGTTCATTTTCAATGGGGGCCGTTGGGACGAGGGCATTCGGGACAATTGCCTGCCGCTGTGGAAGGAATGGGGGCACGAAATGGCATTACAGCTCGCCTATCTCGCTAGGGCCGGTGATGGCTTGATTGCGGCCAGATCGTCGGTGATCAGCACTGCCAAAGCTTTCAAGAGTGGCACGGTCGCGCATGTCAAGCGGTACGAAGACGCGCTTGACGAAGAGGCCGTTGCTCGGGAGAAATGGGGCAAGGTCAACGAGGGGTTCTGTGGCGCCTTCCGCGCTATATACTGGCCATCCGCGGAGGGCCCCATCGAAACCGCTTTCAGCGGCTGAGGAGAGGGCCCTCCGCTCCAGAACATTCCATAGCGTCATCCTGTCCTGCAGATATCAGACATTGAGCGAGCTATAGAAACTAGAGTTGTTGCGGCGCGGCAATCATCCATCTCATCTCGTGCACATCTCACTTGACACCTGTGCGTCTTCAATGGCAAAACAGCGCGGACCAGCCGCTCAAAGGGGCATGGGACGCCCCTAAACCAGTCATCCACTCCCGTCTCCTATTCCTGGGACTCTGACCAGCCAGTGCTATAAGAGAGGCGACCGTCACGGCCTGAGCCATTCGCGTGTCTCACGACTGACTATGTCTGCCTCTCCCACGGGCTCAGGCCCTTCCACGCCTCCTTCAAACACACGGTCGGCTTCTGCTCTCGCTGGGTCAATCTCGCCCTCACCACCGACCACGTCGCCCCAATCTGGCTAGACGGGAGACAGGGAATCCTCGCCTTCCTCCCCTCCCCAGGTCTACATTCCCAAGAACGCTCGGCCCCCTTCGAGTCCGGCGGAGGCTGTGCGTTCGTTCGCATCACCACCGCACATGCCTTCCACTTACCCCCTGTCCTAGCTTCCTCCCTCGACTCCAGTGAGGCAGGTTGGCCAGAAGCCAGGTGGAGGCGCGGTGAGCCGTCTTGGTGGTCGTACCGGGGACATACACTGATTAATGGACTTCCTCGTCTATCCACAGTACCAGTTCTCCCAAGGCTCCGAGAGCGGCGGTTTCGGGGTAGGATACACCTCTCGTATTTACGGTGCTTATCATGCTGACCTTGGTCGGTAGCTCGCCCCCCCACGATATGTACCATACTCAGGACAGCTCGCACCATCGCCAACATCACAGTACGGAAAGACCCCCGCGTCGTCAGAGACGGAATTCAGCCCTGGTGCATCGTCGAAAGAGTCCTCGTACCGGCCTTCAGTAACCCCGTCGGACACTTACGTCCCCAGCGTCCCCAGCCCTTCCACATCAAGCCGTTCCTATCCCTCCTCCTCCGGCATATCCAGTATCGGTCGAAGCCCGCCCAACCCCTTCAATACCAGCCCAAGGGGGATGGGAGGAGGACGTGGGTCTCTATTATTTCCAGCGCCGACCGGCGGTGTCCAACAGGCAGAGGCACAAGGATCGTCATTGTCCCCCTCGGGTCCAACCAGGGGAACGGGGCCTTCCGGCTCATTGCCCCGACCCGACGGCGGCTCCAGTGAGCAACCCCCAGGGGCGGTTGGGGCCGTGGTAGAGGCGCGCGTGGACAGGGATTTTGACAGCGCTCCTGTCCGCTCGGCTCAGTTGCTGATCGCAACAAACAAACAATGAGGGTGGCTTTTGGGGCTTCGCGTAGAGGGCATGTAATTGGCGTGTTGTCTGTTCCTGGTTGAATTGAATAAAAAGGATTTCTCGCACGTTCAGCTCAGGCGGAAGTGCCAGATGTGGTGTCGATCGCTCTCCTCACAATGCCTTTACGATTCATCAATGTGGCGCTGTGGCGTTCACTTTTCGGGTCGCATCAGCCTGCCTCAAGCACACGTAAAAGAGGGAAATCTCGTGTGATTGTACAGCTCTATTGCATTGTATTTGGGTCTAATCCAGTGAGACATCGTCCATCCCTTGCTCTGTCAATTATGGCGCAGTCCATGGCCTTCAGCGCAGATTCAATGAACAGCTTGTATACATCTGCGGTGAGCTCTGATGACACAAGGGCAAGTGAGGCAGGTGGGGCTACGCAGTGGTCAGCGTGGTCCTTCAGAGGCGAACGAATCACTCACGGCCGGCACGGAATCGATACTCAAGCGCTTCTAAATGGTCTGGACCGTGGTTGAGTGACTCTACAACCCGCTCTTTGATGACGTCGAATATTCCAGGCTTGATTTCGATGGAAACTCGATGATGCTCGCTCAGATAACGTTGCATGATATCCGCTGGACTCTCGCTCCCGACGCTCCAAGCCACAAGATGCACTCCCACCTTGTCACCGACGGTGACAGTATCTGCAGTGCATGAATAGTCCTTGAGCAGCCGGCGGAGCATTGCAGGTAGAAGCACGGCGACAGAGCTTGCCTCGGCATCGCTGCTGGGCCCCACCTCGAAATAATGCACCAGGGCTTTGCTAGGCCCGAAGGAGAGCTGAAACCGAATCTGACTGGTTTGCGAAGTAAACGAAGCCGAGGTGGGTGTATCTTCAGGGCGGCAGTGCGCCAGCATTTCGTTCACTCCAGATTCTGATGCGGTGACCGTGGCCGGGCTGACAGCTTCTTCACCGCCATCGTTCTGGTAGGGCTTCAGCCAAAGAACAATTGCGACGGTTCCACATACCTGAAGCGTACACTGTCCAACAGTAAGATGGAGGGCTGCGCCGTCCAGGAGGATCCCACATTTCCCGCCTGCACATGTATCAGGCTCATATGTCGTGACGGGAGGTTACAACAGAATTTACGTTCTCCGAGACAAGCTTTCGTATGCCATAAACACCGTAACTCCGCGGTAATGAGGTGTTCTACGGGTCTGAGTTGGGGTGCCCAAATTGGACAGAACGAGACATACCAGCGAAGGCGGACACGGACAGTTTGTTGGAGAATATCTGAGCAATGTCCTCTCGGAGGGCGGATTGCAGAAATAGTTTATTACCGACAGCATCACGCCGTCTGTTGACCTTTTGGAAGTATGAGTGGTAAACAATAGGCGGGGAGCTAAGTCGCTTTACCTTACCGGCTACTTTCTCCCATGCACACTTGACAACACGCTCAACCTCTTTTGCGATAATTTTGACGTCCTCCTGAACATGTTGCTGCTGCGACTGCCGCCGTGGCGGTTCCAATTTCACAATGATTGCGCCATTTGCCGGGTAGAAGGATACGGGCTTGGGCATTCCCATTTCGACCAGAGCGCGCAGAAGAGCCCTACAAGGCCTCAATACAAGTAACGTCCGGCACAGCGACTCATCTCACCCCTGAGCATACCCATCACAACCCAGGTGCGGACTGGAAATGCGCGACAAAGCTTCAGAGACGCGCCAGGACGAACCAAAGATATGGAACGTACCTGTAAATACCTCCAAGAAGACCATTCCTCGGGATCCCAGCCTCGTGGGTATACATGTGCATGTTCAAGCTGGCTCTAGGGAGAGGCAGCGATTCTGCCTTTCCTGAAGGTCTTCTCTTAGCTCGCGAAGTGACCGAACGCGGAATTTTTGCCACTGGAACCGGAAGTGTTGGACCTTGCTTTCTCTTCCGCGTGGATTCGCTGCCCGAGAGTATCAATGGGGCGAGACCGGCAGGATAAACTTTTGCGATGACACCTGGGAGGTGATGTTCTTGGCAGACAGCTGTACATAACGGCGACATGCAAGGTGGCTCTCTACCGGTGTTGTTGAAAATCCAGAGGCGCGCCGCAGCTGGCTTCAATGACGCCATATAATCTTGAGCACAACCCAGGCAGCTGGACGGTGAAGATTCGGCGATCGACAAAGACAGGGCCATGGCGCGGCTCCTCTCGGCCAAGCACTTCGGCACATCTGTTTCTCTACAAGTATTGGATCTTGTCTTGGAACGGGATTGTTGGAAGCGAGTGATGGCGCCTTGTTCACGGAGGGTGTTCAAAGTGTTGAAGACAGCGACGAGGATTTCGGGTAGATTCGCTGATCCCCAAAAATTGTTCAGGATTGGTTTGGTGAGGGAACAGAAAAGGGCACAGCTTACAGGGAATGTCATAGTGTGCGATTTTTACGTACAGCGATTTTGGCGTCCCAGGGCTCTCGCTGCAAGTCACTTCGAGCATGGCGTCCCGAGGTACAGCTGTGCATTTGTCGAGGGAGGCACGGATATATGGGAGTAAATCGTCAACATGCCGCACGTTTGAACATTTCTGTCCTGAGCCAGGAAATTCTAGCATGACCAGCGGCGGTTGTGAGCCTTCGACGTAAATCGTGGACTGGACCTGAATGAGCATGAGAAGGCTTTGGAATGAGAAGGGCGACGTACACCCAGACATGGTTCCGGCTGCGTGCTAGGCTCCCCTTGTGCGATGGGCGAGGTGCCGCTGCGGTCAGGAGTGTTTTGAGGCTGTGAGCCACTACTGTTGCTGCTGCACCACTGCTCCAGACAGCGGAGAACCGATGCAGTCGGACCTGTCCTTAGGTTACCATGGATGTCGGGCAGATCAAGAAGAATACGCACAACTGGTTCGTAAGACCAATGCTGCGCGTCCCGGACGATGATAATTGAATACGAAGCTTTCCACATTCGCCATTGTCTTGAGCAGTTGGCAACGGCCTTCTGAGCTCTGCTGAGAGCCCAAACTCTCCGCAGTACCCTCACAGTAGGCACGTCCTGACATCACCTCGCATATCCTACGCCTCGCGTCCTCAGCGCTCATGTTTCGTGAACGATATTCAAATTCTCCCGTGATTTTATCGATAGCAGACGAGACCTGCTCGGCTGTTGGATTTGGTCCGAATATGCGACCCATCACAAGTTTCAATGCCTCTTCGCAGCACCCAGTGGGGAATTCGAATCCATAGGTGGTAGTATCTTTATGCGTGACAGTGTTATCGGTCATGTGTCCGCCAAAGGTGGTCACGAGGAGCTAGGGTGAGATAGGGTCAGTAACAAGGCCCCATTCATCGCCCGTTGGCAGGCAGAGGCGGTGCGCACCTCGTTCAGCTCATCTCCACAGCAATGCTCGACCAGATGGGGGATACCGGGCATGACAGACTAGAGGCGGAGAAGGGAGTCAGAGAGGGATGTTGACCCGGAATGGTGGACCAAGATGGCCGACAAGGGTAAGATGTGCGACTCAACTGGACACAAGAAGCCGACGTTCAGAGTGATGGCGCCAGTTGTCCAGGGGCGCTGGGGGTTGGATGCGTCTGGGAGGACGATGAGGCGCAGTCCGTTGGATAATGTGTTCTCTGTGGTCTCCATTTGTTGCTGATCAGGAGCAGGGCATGGCACGGCGCGGGCCAGGGACCTGACGCGTCGAGGCGCGGTAGGGTCGGCGGGGGCGTGACCGGCACCGCCACGATGGAGACCCGGGAAGGCATTTTGGCTTCCTTGTTGAAGCGTCAAGCTTGCGACAGCGGTTCATCGGCACGATTGGGAAGCCGGGTAGGAGCCAGTATGCTACATCATAACGTTGGACGACGTAACGATGCTAACATGTGCTGGTCTCCCTAGAGCGTGCTCAAGATCTAGCAAAGGCCGGAAAGGGTGTCATCTATCTCGACGATGACGATCCGACCTTAGTGCACGGCATAGACCCCAACTTCACGGCAGGACTGGGCCCCAAGATGCAGATACTCCTTCCAAAGTCCGCACAATCTGCTGTCGCACAAGTCATCGAATCAACCTATGAAGTGCCCATCAGTTGGCGAACGCAGCGGACCCATTGGCGGCAAAAGCGGCCGCCTGGACTGAGGAGGGCGAGACTGTACGGGCAGCATGCGGGCAGCATCATGGGAGGAGATGGGAGGTGCCGAAACAGTGACGGCCAGACGCCGCTTCCATATGCACGGCCAGCAACAATCCTTACATTGGAAATGTGATTGCTCGTTAGCTTCAATGCAGTCTCTTGCTTGGTATCCGTGTAAAACCCACATTGGCATTTCATCGGCATCGATCACAGATTTCAGATATAAACAGAGGAATGAAGACTGGAAGAAGTGTAGATCAAAACTTCTCAGATGGATTGATCAAAGTCTGTATCCCTTTCCTTTGCCGCGTACACGCCATAGGGATCCGCAATGGGGGCAACTCGGTCCAACTCGTAACAATGCCCGTTGCACTCGCCAACCGGATGGCGAGTAGATTGCGAGAAGTCTAACAGCCGCATCTTTCCCTCGTCATCTGCCGCGAAGTGATGCGGTTCAAGAGCGTGATGCATGACATTGCATTTATGCACCGGCTTTATCAGGCGATAAATCGCATCCCTGTTGCACTTCAGTGGCATGCAAGATGACTCGGACAGAGCACATACCGGCTCGGCATGTTCTTCAAAGATGCACCCGCATCCTGTAACAACAGGACCGCATACATCCTATCGTCAACCGAGTAGCGATAGAAGCCCAGAGGCTTGACTACCTCGCGACCCCATATGGGTTCCAACCTCTCGTAGGCTGCGACTTCATTCTGCAAGGCTGCCGCGGCATCCTCATTGCTGGCAATCTTGGCGATGACCCTTAGGTAGTCGACGTCCGCGGCGTCTCGTCTCAGACTACCACGAAAGATTGCGGCTGTGTTTCCACGATGGATTGGTCGGCCAGGAATCGACAGAACATGCGACCTTGGTGATAAAGCGCCGGGCCACACACCTTCGAATTGCAATTCCCGGGGAAAGTCCAACGAGTCGTAGTATTCGATGTGAAGCAGCCTGTCCCCTGCCATCACGGGATAATGAATGGCGGGCTTGGGTGCCGCGAACGAAGACATGGATCTCCGGCCCGTCACTGACCGGAGGGGCGTCTGAGCACCTTTAGCTGGTTTCCTTGTACCGCTGTTATCGTACTTGGTAGCGACGGACGAAGGGACTGCGCCAGGATTCGTAGGACCGGAAGAATCGATTCGACCAGTGCTCGAAGAGGTAGATGCATCCAGTGAGCCACAGCGTTCGACCAATTCGATGAAAGGGCAAAAGATGTTAAGCAAATCTTCTCGGTCTTCACCGGGGATGCAATCCCATGCTCCCGGGTAGCTGCCGCGCTGCGCCACCAGGCCGTACAGGAAGTTGCCTATCCAGGCTATTTGCATCTTATTCCCCTATCCAGTTGATATTACGTGAGCGCGGTTCGGGTACGCTGATAAAGGGTGTCGTACCTCATATCTTCCTAAAGTAACAAGAGTCCTTCCAACCAATGCGAAAGGAACCGGTAAACGGCCGGACGCCCAGTATCCCACCGAAGTGCCCGCGGCCAGCAAGTTTGTGTACGTCTGTGCGCTGTCAGTGTTCTGAACGTCACGACAGGTCAAATCCCCTCACCTGCGTATTGATGGCGCCGATCAACGACATGGTATTTTCTGTACCATTTGAGAATCGGTATCGTTTGCCCCGTCCTGGCGCCGACCTCTCAGCCTCGCCTATGGGCCACTCATGAACGTGCACAGTGGCAGAGCTACCGTTCCCCAAGTCGAATGGGATGGAACTCTCAGCGAGTTTCATGTGACCTTCAGCTTGTTTGGCTAGTATCACGTCCTTTTTCAGTTCCCCTACTGCCACAGTCACCGAAACCACCTCGGAGGTGCCCGCCTTCTCGACCCGGAACTTGATCCTTGTCCGCTGGTCGAGTATGATAAGATACGACTTCTTCGCCTTTGGCAGCTCGTCTTGCTCCTGTGTATCCACCATATTCTCGTCGAGAGAATCGAGGTCGTCCGCTTCTGCGTCGTCCTCTGCGCCCTTGACGAGTTCGATGGTGTTGGTAAGCGGCGGTGAGAACCGGACAGTCACCTGAACCGACCACTGTACGACAGGGTCTCCGCCCAGCAGCGAATTGATAACTTGCGTGCCCGGAATGACGAGTCTTCTCGTAACGCTCTGTTCCCTCATCGCCTCCGAATCGCCGTCCTCGAATCGTTCGGCCGGGTCAATCATTTCTGAAACAGCCTGCCACCAGGGAAGGAGTTCGGCAAGCCTAGTGGGGTCACCCCTCAGTAATCGTTTCTGAGAACGTTCGATAAACTCATGCGCTAACTCGTAAAGGCCTGTGGGGGTGTTCAAAATCGCCATGGCCTTCATTTGATATTCATCCGGTAGGCTCATCTCGAGCTGCGTCGTAGGGCGCGTCAACCCGCTGGCACCGATGAGGCCGTCCGCCCTGGTGCGGGGACGCCGCGCCTTCGGTGCCTCGGGCGGCCTCGTATCCGAAGCATCGAAAAGGGTGACTTGATAGCTCGGCATGGCGCTGAGCATCTCTGTTATGCTCTGGGGAGGGTGAGGTAGGCCCGACAGCCCGCGTGCCCGGTTCAAGGAAGGAGTTCCGTTCGATATGAAGTCCGGTCGACCTCGCATAATTGAAATACGACCGATGGCAAGGACAGCGCGTGGACCGTGGTGTAACGTGAATGGCATCTTAGAGTGCTAAGTCAAGATTGTTTTGCAGGCGGGATGTGTGGAACTAGAAGGGACAGAGTAATAATGCTTCCGCTCCTACCGGAATGGTTCGTGCCAGTGCTGTGAACCCACACAGGCTCTGATTGCGTCTACCAAATGATCCGGCCTTCTTTGGTGCGGCTCCCAATCGCCTCCTAGCGGATACCACATCATCTTCGCACAACCGCTCTCCTAGTTCTTCTCCTAACTCATCCACATCCCATGCACAGCAAGACGACAGAGCGGCGCTCACATCCCCTCCCCCGCTCCGTTCACCCCATTCACCCCATTCACCCCATTCGCCTCCCCCTCTTCCAACACAGTCGTCAGCCTACTCTCCGAACCCCGACGCCATCTGCGAGGGCGTGGTGCTCTTGTTCGCCCATGAGGAAGGGCTTGCGATTTGGGTGGCGGGGTAGTACGACGGCTGGACGGGGCGACGGCTGGACGGGGCGACGGGCGAACGAGTGCGGGGAGCCAGAGAGTGGGTGTACGGGCGGCGAGAGCGCCTCGAGCTCTGCGAGGTATCATGGAATCGGGCTCCTGCGCGCTACATTCAGCAGCTGTGTCAGACGGGGTGGGGAAGGCACACGCACCACCTCGACCTCAGCCCCTCGGTCTCCCCCCTGCGTCCACCACGGTCTGCATAGACGGTCCAGGCGTAGCGTTCTCGTTCTTCTCAATTCTCGGTGCGGAGGAGCTCCGGTAGGGCGTGGGAAGGGTCTGGACGGTAGGATTGCCCGCGAGCTGCTTGTGTTTTCGAAGAAGGGAAGATGCGAGGTTGCTGAGGGGGAGGGCGCGGCGCGCTCGATCACCCAGGATGGTTTCGGCATCCGGATTATGAGGGGCGCCTTGTCGGAGGACAACGACGAGATCAAGGCTAGGGGGCATGTCTTCTCGGGTATACAGTAGTGAGGGGCACGACGGCAGGGAGCTCGATGGAGGGGAGGTTGTTGGCTGGGCGGTCTAGCGAGAGCCGGTCGATAGGGCGCAGGTCTATTGAAGACGGGTCTGGCGACAGGGGAGCCCCTCGGAGGGACGATCCAGCGACTGCTTCCTCTCCGCGGGCCTGTCGACAGAGGGCCCGCCCAGCCCATCGCGCCCCGGACGTTCCATTGCCGGTCTGGGGGCCGAGCCTGGACTCGGCCCTACTGAGAGGGGCAGCATAAGGCTCGTCGGGTCTGGGCGGTTCAGCTCGGTCGACGCGGGCGCGGAGCTGGCGTTTGTCAGGCGGCACTGGAAGTTGAGCGTGGAGGGGGAGCGGGCGGGTAGGTCGGAGAGATAAAGGAGGCGGGAGAGTGGCGCCAGTGTCGGGAAGGGGAGATGGAAAGGAGGGCAGCCTGAGGGGCAACCATGTGAGTATGTGTAGGTAGGGAGAAAGATACGCGTTCGCACCTTGCGAGCCCTGGTCGCCGCTGGGGATCACGTTCGCGCCGTCGACGTCCATGGGCGCAAGATGATGTTGCCTCACCCTCTGCTGAGTGCCCTGGCGGTGGACGAACAATGATCACCTGGGCTGCAGCGGGGAATGCACGCCGGCGATGACCGCGCTGCCCCACCTGGGCATGTCCAGGGCAGTGGCGGGCTGGGGGTATGCATGCGGTGTGGGATATGCCGCCTAGCGTACAGATGGGTGTCCTGGTGATGCTGTTGTCGCTGGGGAACGGCCCTGGAGACGAAGAACGGGGCCGACCCGATGCGCGGGGAGGTGTGCGAGGGAGTGAAAGGTAAAGGAGTGTGTGGGCTGGGCGTGCGAATGCGAGTGCGAGGTCCGGTGGGACGGCACAGGGGAGAGGATCAAGGGTGAGACGTGACATTGATGCTGGTGCTGGTGCGGGGATGCGTGATTGTCCGTGCGAGGAGGAAGACTTGCTCGCGACGCGGTTAAGGAGACGCCGCGCGGTGCGGGTTATGGGAGGGCAGACGTGGTCTGCGAGCCGGTCCGGGGAGTTCGCGGGAGGTGCATTCTATTGCGGCGGGGAGGAGGGCGGAGACATGTTGGCTGGTGTCCTGTGCGAAGGGCGTTGCGCTGGCGGTCGCTGCCCCGGTTGGGGGAGCGCGACAGTCTGACATTAGTGCTTTTGGTTTGGTGGGCGCGGAGATGCGGGGGTCTTGCACGGCATGACTCACTGCGTTCGCTCCGTCGGGTAAAGGATGAGACGTAGTTGGAAGTCAAGACTCCAACGGAGGCCTGCAAGATAATCCGAACCGCAGCACCGGAACAGGAGGAAGGAAGCAAATGCCAGCGGCTGAGCTAAATCCGAGGTTGGCCTAGGGGGAGCTCGCGCGACGCTCTATCACGCCTCGGGCGAGGCGTGCAACCGCAGCACCGATCCTGCGACACTGCACCTCATCCCCCATCTATCCTTCCCCAACACCTGATCATGGGGCAACCCGCCCGTCACGGACCCTGCGAAGCCTAAATAATGCATGCGTCCACAATGCACACACACACACCATCACCGCAACTCATCCTACGGTGGACACAACCCGCCTCTTGTGCACGCCCTCACCCCCGCCTCGTCGCGCCTACCGAGGCGGGGGGGGATTGTCAACCTCGACGGGGAGAGCATGCTACCCGACTGCTCTTTATCGAGGACGACATGAACTTTGAGCCGCTGTGGGGCACCAAGAACCGGACACCGCACCTCAAGGACGTGTTGCACGACCGTATCGCACCGTCACACCGGCCGAAGAAGGACCGCGAGACGGAGGAGAGAGCTCGACGCCGACGCCGAGACGGACCGTGATGTTCACCTGACGCCGGGCCCGGTATTCGCACCAAGGGAAGAGCCCAAGCAATATGTCAACCCTGCCCAGAATGGCGTCAAGTCCGATGCACGCTATGTCTTCACGGACGTCCCACCTCTCGGTGCATGCGCGGTCCTGCCCCTGAAAATGCCCCCCCGAAACTCGGAGGAGGACGTGGGTGTGTGAGACGAGGAGATCTTTGACGACATCATCGAGGAGCGCCAGGAGGATGCTGACGAGTTCTACGACTAGCCCGCGCACGCCATCTCGGACGACTTCAGGAAGGTGATGTGTCAGGCGCTGTCCGGCATCGTCTGGTCGAAGCAGGACTACCAGTCCCTTCCTGACCAGTGGATTCAGGGCGACCCGGCGTAGCCGCCGCCCCGCCGGAGAGGTTGTGGATTCGCAATAGGGTGCGTCAAGCCCTTCCATACATACGTGCAGTACTGACCTATGGTGCAGACGTCATGGATATCCTGACAAGTGGGAGAACCCTTTCTTCCCAGTCTGGGACAGCACCTTCTACAACATCCCGCTGGCGATGGTCGACCCGACGTTCGCGAAGAAGCATCTTGACTAGCTGGTGCGCCAGTGGCAAATGAAGCACGCCGGACAGATGCGTACGCGTGGAAACTTCTGGGACATCAATCCGCCCGTACATGCATGTGCCACGTTCAGGGTGTTCAAGATCGAGGGCAAGATGAAGGTCAGCAAGGGCGATATCAAGTTCTTGGAGAGGGTGTTAAAGAAGCTCCTGCTCACTTCGTGTGTGATGTTTTGCGTGCAACGACAAGTCTCCTCCCCTCCTTCTCTCCTGCTGTCTTTACTGATTCGTTCTGACATGCCACACGTACCTAATGCAGCGAGGCGCCGTCGAGCTGGTGTTCACCGTCAATACGTATAAGACGCGAGGCCGTAGAGATTCGCCTGTGTGTACCCCTAGCAGCCTCGCGGGAGCAGTGAGTGGGGCGGGAGGGGGAGCGGCCCCGCTCGGAAGGCAAACCTGAGCAGGTGTGTCCCCATAAGAAGAAGCAGCGCCTGCCATCCCCCCTCGGCGTCGACAGGCTCGGATCGCCTGCCATTCGGGCTCATGAGGTCCCTATGTCCGACGCCGTGAAGTGCGCGACCGGAGCCGAGCTGCTACGAGCTCCGGTGCTGCACGGTGCTGAGACATGCTGAGGCGCGCAATCGCGTGCTGGAACTGACTAACGCTTGCTGACATTGCATGCGCTGAAATGATCATTGGGAGAGTAGTGAAGTGGACCTGTCCATTGGCGACCTATAGACCATGTGCATCAGGAAACGTATTTGGTGCACGAAAAGCCTCATCGCACGGACGCGGTCCCTGACGGCATCGCTTTGCGGGGAAGGCGACGCGGTTGCGACCCTGAATCGGAGGCCGTGGCTTTTGTAATAACGATCCGGAGTACAGATTGATCGAGTCGGCTCGCACACACGCCTCGTAGTCGGCATTGTCTTGGCACTCGCTCCCTGTGGCTGTGAGAACCGTCCAAAGCTCGCAAACCTTGTCCGCTTCCTCTTTCTCGTCCCCGTTCTCCTTGGCAGCCCCAGCAGCCCTCAAAGCCCGCCGGTCCTCTTGCCTAGCCCTGGGAATCGAAGAGATCGATGAAGAGGAGTTCTTATCACACGAAGTCCCCGTTCTTGTGACCGGAGAGTTCAACAATCTCTTTCTTTTCTCTCGTATAGGTAAGCAATCCATCTTCTCTCGGAGACGCAGCTACTAATCAATCAACAGATACGGATACGTCACAAGAAAGAAACAGCAGGAACAGTTTCGTGTTTGTAATAGGGATATTAATGAAGCCTTTTCCCCCTCCTCCGACTCCCTGCCCCTGCTCATCGAACTTCTCCCTCTTCCTCTCGCTTTCTTCCTCGCCTTCTCCTGCTGCAGCACATCGACCAGCGGGTCGTGGAAGGAGTCGGGATCCTTCATTTGCTTAGGATCCGGGATGGCGCATGTGGAAAGGATGTTCCAAGTAAGCACACGTTCTTCGGGCGGGCAGATTGTAGTCAATGAGTATTGTAGGCCAGCAGGTCGCTACGTTCCTGTTGAAGGAAGCAAAGCCGTCAAAGGAGGGGCCGAGAGCGACATCCGAGGTGCGTCATAGTATCGTCGTTGAGCTCCGCGTTGCTGATCTTGATGTAGGACTGCCAGGGCTTTCGACAGAGCCCGTCCTGGATGATGTCGTCCACCTCCGCCGTGGTGGTGTCCGGGCGTGCACGCTATGTGCCGAACACCTTGGCCCGCTCTGCGTTGGCGTACTGGGCGAAGGGTGGGGCATGAGGAGGAGGTAGCCCCATCATCGCCGAGGCATGCCCTTGTCGGTGAAGCGCGCCTCGCCCCAGTGAGGACATTCGCGCAAGTCGGTGAGTACGCTCAGATGTGCAGCACAGAGATGATGCAGCAGTGATAGCTGACTGCTTTTATTCCAGATACGAGCTCGACACGCTTCTTGACCTCAGGCAGAGCAGGGAACTGGGCGGGGAAGATTGCGCGTTGAACGCTGTACTGGGCGATGGTAAGTCTCACAGTCATCTGTGCTTTAAATGCCTTGAAACGACGCTGATGATTCTCTGACAGTTCATGTACGTTACAAGGAGCTGGAGAGCGACTTACCTTCACAGGTCTCCTCGTCCTCACCGACATCGGCACCGGCACCTACTTGTGCACATTTCAACAATCAAGTCGGGCAAGACCCGTCAGCGACTTCGACTTCACAAAAGGTAAGCCGGTCTGCTATCAGACCAGACCACAACGCTCACCTTACACGTTCACAGTCCGCTCAAGTACGGCTAGAACAGCCTGCAAGATAACGACGAGTTACAAGGTCACGTACAAGGTGCGCTCTTCCTTCTTCTTACCACCATCTTCTCACTTCTCTCGCAGTTCAGCTGCCACTTCGCTCATCGTTACCACCACCACCACCAGCAAGTCGACAATGGACTCCACCGCTGCCCATCCCACCACTACCGCCGCTGCCGCCGCCGCCAGCACTAAGGCTGAGCGTGCTCGCACTCTCGTTGTGGCCAACTCTGCCGCCATCGTGTCTGGTGCGCTCGTCGCCAGCCTCGCGGCCTGGATTGCTATGGAGGGGAGGGCGAAGGCTGGCGAGCAGCTCATTGGAGATGTTAAGGCTCTCGGGTATGGCATTAAGGTACACCCATCCTCGCTCGCGGTCAACGATGTACTGACCTTCTTCCCAGGCCATCTACGACTGGACCTCCGTGGACGACCTCATCGCCTTCGTCCACAAGGTCGGCGAGCTCTTGGAGCACACCAGGCCGGCCCTCGAGACTGCCGCCGAGGCACTCGACAAGCTGCGTATTGTCAAAGAGAAGATCGCGGCCATCAACGCCGCTGGAGGGGAGGGAGCGGGAGGGGAGGGAGAGGCCTGGGCCTTGGCGGCGGGCACCTAGAAGTGCATGGTAATATTCTGCTCTTTCTTTTTTCATTACGGGTGAGTATCTACAGTTCTGCCCGCCAACTACAGGCTGACGAACTTGACAGGCACTTTAGTCTATAATCTGCGGGCACAAACTGCTGCATACCTCGTTTCAGGTTTATACCACCACCTACGACCTTGTTAATTCTATGATGAGTGAGCTACCGAGGGAGAATGACGAGCAGGATGTGCAAGACCTCCTTATGGAGGTCTAGCCTCGTCCTGCTCGAGCTAGGCAGCGCTCAATGCAACGATCGAGACTTCTAGACAGAGATGTCAATCGACAACCTCTTGCTTGCAGCTACTGAACGTAGTTGACCTCTGAAGAGAGGTTTTGAGCGTCAACTGTGAGAGTGTTTGGAGCGAGCAATCCAGACAGACCTATCCAAGTGGGCTGGATCGCGAGCTCCTGCAGCTCTCAGCGGCGAAGCAGAGGAAGATAGCGATCTCCGTTTGGAGGTCATCATCTCGTCCTTCCTAGTCCCTGAGAGTGACGGTGATTGTAAGCAACCACCTGTGATGCAACATGAGAGCAGCAGTTGACTTGTGTGATAGGCGAGGCCATCTTGTGGACTGGTGACTTTTACCGGCGACAAGCTAGTCTTCCCAAGGAGGACTTGAGTGTCGGCGCTTACTTTGGTGCCTCCAGCGGCGAGTCTTTCAACGCGATTGACGTCCGTGAGTGCATCGACCGTTCTGTCCCGCCTCCTAGCTGATCCGCCGTTTCAAACAGACTGCTTCTAGTGAGCGACCACCTACAGGCTGGATCGCGATTGTGATTGCTGACTTTCCCCCAGGTTCCCGCGATTGTGAAAGCGTCAGGCTGCATAGCGACAAGATTATGCAACTGGTTCCTTATATGGCAACGTCTATAACCTGACCCCTTGTCAACTACATTTGCTGTTGTGGAATAAAACATGATGCTCACCTTCTCCAAAGGTACGGCCTCGCGCGTTGACGTCGCCCCATCGCCGATGTTCGACAATGAGCCCCCCCTCTGAGAGTATGCCAAACTCATAGAAACAGAAGCCATAGGCGCTAGTCATGCCTTTACCACAGTCCACGAAAGTAGCATTGTCCCGACGGCAAACCATTACGTGATGCTTAATCTATTTACACATTGATTTAGATGAGCAAACGATAGGTCCGGCGGAGGGTTTGGACCGAAAGATGAAGGCGCCGCCGGCCCACGGTTCTGGTTCCCTATCTGGCCGTTGCAATTGATTATCGACGCGTGGCGCGCTGCAAGACAACGTCGGACTCTGCGGCACACATCTCTCTTCGCCCATTGACCGGCTTATCGTGTCCGGCAAATCGCTATGCATACAATATCTGCCAACCAGACAGCGCTTGCTGCCGGCTCTGATCAGCTCTGGGCTGCTCAACTGCTATTCCAGCGTCGACAATGACAACGACAGAACGAGGAACTCCTCTGCCCCTAGTGGAGAAGCCAACGGCCTTTGGCCCACCAGACCCCAGTGTGCAATGGCACGAATATCCAAATGGCTTGGTGGATCTGTCCCGGCCAGCCAATGGTTTGGCAGAGTCAAGCGATGGACTTGTGCTAGAGCCAGGGACATTTGAGATTGAATGTGAAGGCGGTGGGACGGGAAGAAGGCTGCTCTCGTGGTGATCGACATGCAGAAGCGAGTCTTCCATGTATTATCTACGCTACGTACGCCCATTATGACATGGTTGATTAGCTTCTTCCTCTCTCCGAAAATACGGGATCACCCGCTTGGCTTGAAGGCGGTTGGGCCCCTTGCTCGCAATCGTGCCCAAGCTTCGCGAGCTTGGCGTGACCATCTTCTGGGTGTGAGGGCTATTGTTTTCGATTCTCCGACATGTGTTCACACCTTGTGGCAGAAACTGGGGATTCACCACCGAGACGGTTCCGACGTTACCGGCAGCCATGCAACGCACCTTCCAGCGTACACAGGCGGTGCCCTGCGGTGACGGAGCTGACGCTGGGTTTGGTGCCTATCTGGGGCCGGAGCACGGCAAACTGCTCTTCCGAGGCGAACCTAATTCAGACTTGTATGGGTCGCTGCAAGCAGAGTACGAGAAGGACAAGGCAGCTGGGACGGACGTTTGGCTTCACAAGGACTGGTGCGCGGATATCGTCATGATGCAGTCACAGCAGCTGACCATTTGTACATCATGAGTGGCATCTGGGGACAGAGCACCCCACTGGAGGAATAATTCACGAAACAGGATATCAAGACGCTGTTCTGGAGTGGTGTGAACGCGGACCAGTGTGTGCTGGGCAGCGTGGTCGACGCGTATTCGCTGGGATTCGATGTCGTCGCGGTTGAGGACACGATTGCCACCAACTCGACTGTTGATGCAAAGGAGAATCTCATGTACAATAGCATTAGGGTAAGTTGATATGCGTCCGACTTGCTGCTAATCGGCTGATGACATGCAAAGCTACGCCGAGAGGATGGTGAAGGCGGTCTCTGCTTGAGCATATGAGCTATCTTTCAGAGCAGTTCGTTGTACTTGCCCAGGTGTGCGCGGAGCGGGTGTACTATGCCGCGGCAGCACATCTCGCAGGCACGCGAGCGCTAATCTGGACCAAACGGCCACTGCGCACTACCGCGTCCCATACCTGGAAATCCTCGCATCACAAAGCTCAAACCCAGTGCATAATCCGCATGACAAAAAAAAATCCTGTACTCCTCGTACTGCGGCCAGCGAGCACAGGGGCGGGACTCGTGACCCGCCTCTTTCGCGGTTTGCGAGACCCGCCATTCCCGCTAGTGCACCGTATTGGTATATTCCCACCATTTTTGCGGAACAACGGACAACGGACAACGGACGAACGGGAAACACGCTAATCGCCGCTTTGTGCCCATTGGGCGTGGGGATTGAGATTGGGAAAGGGGCGCCCTGGTGGGTGGCGCAGCGCGAGGCTGGGCGGGCGCTAACATCACAAAAAAAACCAGGGTCCAGATAGCAGGGGTCCCTATACGTGCTATGAGTGCTATGGGAGATTTGCAAGGCTCTACTCCAGCCTTAAATGGTTATTAATCAGTGTTTAAAAGTGCTCACCATGTAGCTCCTGTCTCTCCTCTATCACATGCTTATCAAAATGAACCTCTGCACATGATTCTTGACCTACCAAGTATCTCTATGTAGCATGGGGGGTCGCAATGAGTGCTAGGACCCCTATGAATGCTGCATAGCCACATATAGCCAGGGATAGCCAAGTGGGTTTTTAGTGATGAACCCGCCTCGGCGCATCTCTTACCATGGAAGTGGAATGTTCACCATGACCAGCCTTCCTCTTAGCTAGAGCTCTGGGACAAGGATATCATTTACCGACTTTGGAATGTGGTGCGGGGCCGGCCATTCTGGTCCATACCGATGCACCAACTGAAAGCGCGCACCCCTTGAATCGGCGGATCTTGTGCCCCATACGGGAGAGCAAGCCTGAGGGGCGGATCCTATGCCCCTCCAGGTACACAACGCGGGGAGTAGATCCCGGCGCCCTGGTACAGCAAACATCTTACGTGCGCTGTACGTGTGCATATGCTTTCCCACTCAGGAGGGGAAGCACCCGTCCCGGTGTGACCTGAAGCCCAGGCAAGGATCTGCGCGCTGACAAATCTGACGAGCGGGCGGTGCTGCTTACCCTCCCGGCCTCTCTCGTCTGCATCTGGTGAGCGCTAAGGGGAGAAAGGGACCTAGTTGTGTATGACGCCCACATGTCACTTCTTTGCTTGAAGAGCTGAAGATGCGATGGACGGAAGACCCGGAGATTCCTGATTCCTGTCTGCTTGGGGACGAGAGAGGACTGCTACGTTTGCCAGAATGTCCTCCTCAGCCGTACTTCGAGAGTACATCCATTTATGTACGGTAGTTACAGGGGAAGGTGATTCCTAGTTTATTCACATACAACAACTTCCAAACATCGGGACAGGTTGTGACGATTCGTGAGTGTAAGCTGCAGGAGACACCGATGTGAATATTGATCAGGCATCTATTATAAGTCCAATGGATCTCGAATGGACGGATGGAGATCTAATGGACATTGAACGGACTTCCATTATTCATCCAATGGATTTTCAATGGACTTCCAATGGACTTCCAACACTCCCTGACCTGAGTCCGAGCAAGCACGCGCGAGCGATTGCAATACTGTACATTGGTATACACATGTGCTGCAAGCCGGCCTGCCTCTACAACTTTACAAGCCACGCAGGCTCCGTCTCGTAAGCACCCATGATCCACTCGGCAAGTATAAGCCCAACATTGGTATGGTCGAGCATCGTGTCGTAAGCACTCGAGATGTGGAGCATCACCCTGTCCAGCTCGCGGAGCTGGGCGATCGCGAGGGCGCGGTTCAAGGCAAACTGTTGGAGCAGTTTGACTTTGCGGTTGAACGGGTGAAAAAGGTGTCTGCGATGGCCGACGAGAGCTGCTCACCTGGCGCCAGTTTGCGAGTGTGCTCATTCATGAGAGTCGTGTAATCGAGCTCACACTGGCCGCGTTTTCCCTCACCGCCTTGAGCTCTTGCGCGTGCTCTGCCTGCGCCCTCTCCAGGTCTTCAAGGCGCGCTCTCCTGCTGCTCAGCTCGTCCGCAGTCTCTGTGAGCTCTTTCGAGATCGCGTCACGCCCCGCCCTAACCATCTCCACCTCCGCTCTGACCATGTCCAGCTCCGCCCTGACCTTGTCCATTTCCTCCCTTGTCTCGCGGAGCTCGTTCTCGAGTTCGTGGGGATCCCGTTGAACCTGACCAGCTGGTGAGCGCAACACAGGAGGGATGGGCAAAAGCACGCACTGTCTGCACCTCTCCCCCAAAAGTGTGCTTGTCAGACCCGATCTCGGCCTGCTTTCCGTCGCCGGCATCGTCCACATGGAGACGTTGGAGTTGCTGGGTGAGCGCCAGAGTCTCGCGCTGACGGGAGTTTTGGAGAAACTTGTATAGCTCGATATTCGTCTCGCGCGGGAGCACGAGGACGATCGGCGGGGGCACGTCGCGCAGCTCCTCGTACAGACCATGGCTGATCCAGGTATGGACGATGTTCTGTATGGACGCGCTCAGCAAGGACGCGCACGATGGTCCCGACTTACCGCCAGGCTCCGTAGCACCACGGGGCTGTGTTTGACAATTGCCCATCCGATGTGTTGATGTTGACGTCGAGCCAGATCACAAGCCCCCCGCCACATCTCGAGTTTTTTACCCCAGCTCTGCGAGTTGTCCGTATCGGGCATCATGGTGGTGGTTGGCAAGAGGCTTTGGGGGGAGGGAGACTCGCGCACCGTGTTCCGCGCGTGTCATGGTG